>CAUYSK010022721.1:0-14371 GCA_963575035.1 Avahi laniger
GCTTTGTCAGAGTACATGATGTGGGCTCCTCCAATAAGACGTCCCACTCTTGACAGAAACTGTTGACATGAGGAAGCCAAGACCACACAGAATCCATTGTAGCGAGGATGGGACCAGCAGCAACACCTCTGTCTTCAGAGGTCCCGATGGCCGTGGTCCTGATGGTCCAGGAGCGGCCCTGGCTGCAGCTTCTGTGCCCAAGGATGGCAGTGGTGGTTTTTTTCTTTTTCTTTTTCTTTTTTTTTTTTTTTTGAGTCACAGCCTTGCTCTGTTGCCTGGGCTAGAGTGCCGTGGCATCAGCCTAGCTCATGGCAACCTCTAACTCCTGGGCTCAAGCAATCCTTCTGCCTCAGCCTCCCGAGTAGCTGGGACTACAGGCATGCACCACCATGCCCGGCTAATTTTTTTTTCTATATGTTTTTAGTTGTCTGGCTAATTTATTTCTATTTTTAGTAGAGACAGGCTCTCACTCTTGCTCAGGCTGGTCTTGAACTCCTGACCTTGAGCGATCCTCCTGCCTCGGCCTCCCAGAGTACTAGGATTATAGGCGTGAGCCACCACACCCGGCTGGCAGTGGTGGTTTTAACAGCAGACCAACACGGCAGTGTCAGGCCTGGGTCCTGAAATCCCAAGAGCTGCCCACCTTCCTTTTTACAAAGCCTTTTTCTGCTTAAGTTAGCTAGAGTAGGTCTCTCTTGCTTGCAAGTAACGCTCTGATTAAGTCAACCCGAGTTTACAGATGGGGAAGGGAAGGCTCATTTGAGATCTTCAGAAAAGCTGTGTCTCATCTCTAGCCTAGGCACAGGCCAGCCAGTCTTCTGCCCATTAACAAGGCAGTGACTCACGAAGTAATTTGGCGCAAGAGTGGGGGACACTTCTTAGAAGCCCCCTGTCCCAGGCAACAGCTTAGCTCTCTGCAGTGTTCTGCTTTCCACTGTTACAAACCCTGCCACCCAGCTGCCCCCCAGCATCACACTTCCTCCGCGGGTGCTAAAGACGAAGAGCCCAGCAGCACAGGGGACCGAGAGCTCACCCTTCGCTGACGCAGCAGTGACTCCTTTTTTGCCTAGCGTGACTGACTCCTCCAGAAACTGCCTATCCCCTAAGAGCCTTTGCTTGATGCAATAGCCCTGGGGGCTCCCACAACTGCATTTCTTCTTCATTTGTCCAGCTTCCACTTCCACTTTTCACACTTGCTTGGAGGGCGTGAGTTATTGGAGCCGAGTGGATTGTCTACGTCAGTTCAAGGCCATTGCAGACGCCGTTCCTCACACAGACAGACTTGCCATAGTGTCAAAGCTCTTGTTAGGAAGCCTTTCACATTCCTCCAAGGAATGCAGAACAGGCTAGGCCTCGAGAATTACATTGCTAGGACATCAACAATTAATTTTGCTCAATGACTAGGTCTGAAATTACTGAAAAGGGTAGAACTCGGGAAAGCCTGAAAGAATCTCTAATGCAATAATAACAATTTCATCATTGGTAACAATAGCGACCACTTATTGAACACTTAAGCCATGTGTCTGGCACTATTCTAGGCATTTTCTTTATATTCTGTCATTTAATTCTGTCATTTAATAGCAGGAATCCTCTGGGGTCTGCATCGCATCATCCCAATTTCACAGAGTATGACATGTAGGCTCAGAGAGGGTAAGCAGCTTGCCTGACATCACACAGCTAGGAAATTGCAGAACCAGCCTGTGTCCTTAAGGACTGGCTCCTGACTTCTATATATAGAACTACAGTCTGGTGGAAGTTTCAGAAACAGAGGCTCACACTGTCACCGCAGACCTCCCTCCTACTTTACATGGAGGAAACTGAGAGGAAGGGATTTCCTCAAGGTGAGGAACCCAAGTTTGCTGCCTCCTGTGCGATTTATATACTGCACCCCGAGCAGGAAAAAGCTGTAACCCAAGGGGGAACGTGTGTCCTGTCTGGGGCCACCAAAATCTTACCAGCTTCCTCAGCTGGTGGGTGGGTTAATTCACTGCTGCCGCAGCTGCCACAGTCCCCTGGAGCTGAGGGACAGCCAGGACCTCAGCACAAAGCAGCGCAGTCAGAGGTGGGCTGCGGGCTTTTGCCATCCCCGACCTCCGAGATGACCCGGCCCGGCCCGACACAGCCCTTCTGCGCCGAAAAGGCTGGAATCCAGGGAGGAGCAGAGCCCCTGGCCAAGGTCACCAGAAGGCGTGAATAGAACCTGGGGCTCCAGGAGCCCTTGTCTTGAGCTGTCTTGTCCAAATTTATTTTTTCGGGTCATCAGATTTCCATACTCGCTAGAGTGGGACTAACACCTTCGCCTTCCCTCTGGGGGAGCGGTGCCACTGCGCCAGCGCAGGATGAGCCCGCAGGAGACACGAGTCTCCGTGCTCCCTTTTCCGCTCAGATAATGGGGGGAGAATTGCGGGGAGCAGGGAGCTCACCACACTCTGGGCAGGACCCTGAGGGCCCAGAACAGCTTTGCCCGAGACCTCACTCCCGCACGAGTTCCCCAAGGAAACCCTCGGTTCCGAAAACAGGGGGGACGACGCCCCAAGGATCCCAGAGCATCTGGTTCTTCTCGACCTCCCGGGGCTTTTCCCCAGCTCCCCCGAGTCGGGCAGGAAGGAGAGGGCGGGGGTGGGGACTCTGTCCCTAAATGCCCGAGGCCTCCTCGGGAGTCTAAAAGTCCGAGGCAAAGGCCGCCCCCAGAACCCGACGCCGCGCGGCCACAGGGGGCTGGAGGGGCGGGCAGGGCCCACTCCGTACCTGCCCGAGTCCGAGCAGCCCGGGCGGGGGGAAGCGGGCAGGGGCTGCGGGTCGGCCCGGGGTCTCCGCTAGGCCCGCGCGTCGCGGCGTCGCGCTCGCCCTCCCGCCCACACCCGCGCTCCGGCGGCGGCAAGAGGCGGAAGCCCGGGACCGCCGTCCTGGTGCAGCCGGCAGGCCCGGCCCCGCGCGGCCCCGGAGCGCCCACGCCCGCCACACCCACGCGGGCACGCCCCCCGCGGCGCGCCGCCCCCAGCCCCGGCCTCCACCCTCGGCGGCGGGCGCGCGAGGGGCTCCCCGGCCGCCGGCACCTGCACCCGCGCGTTGGCAGCGGCAGCGCCCAGGCCCGGCTCCGCCTGCGCATCTGTGTCGCTCGCATCACCTCGGTGAGTCGGCGGCGCCCCTCGCCCCTGCTCCCCCGGCCCCCGCGCCCCCAGCCGCTGCGGTGGCGGCGCGCCCCCGCCCCAGCCCAGCCTCCGCGCACGACCCCAGACTCGCGAGCCCCGCAGTTTGTCGCCGGGGCCACATTTCGCCTACGCGAGGGCCGCACCCCTCCTCCCCATCCCACCCCATTCTCCTTCCTCTCCCCCCCAGCCCGGCACGGGGACCCCCCGGGGTCACAGCCGGGCCGCCGCCCACGCCTCCCCCACCGCTACGCCGGGGGACGTCCGGGCCTCTTTGTTCGGGCGGCGGGCGCAGGGGGCCCCCTCCTGCGGTGTCACCCGCACCCACCCCGTGCACTCCCTCCGCCTCCCCGAGTTCGCCCCGACCAGGTGGTGGCGGGCGCCTTTTGGGGGTGCGCGGCGGTGCAATTGGTGGATTTTTTTAAACCGCTTTGGAGGGGGGAGCGCGGTGTGGAGGGCGGCGAGAGCGCTCCCGACTGCGAGCTGCTCCTGCTGCTTCGCTCCTCGCTCTCCTGCCGCCTCGCTCCCGGTCTCCCGCGCTCCTCTCCCCGGCTGGGCCGAGCGCGCTCCCCTGACGCCGCAGCCCAGCCGGCCGCGCCGGGCGCCGAGATGAAGGTGCTGGGACACAAGATCGAGCTGCTGGCAGGTACCGCCCGCCCTTATCGGCGGCGGCCCACCACTTTCCGAGTTGGAGCGGGCTTGGGGCGCGGTGGCCCAGGGTTGGGGCAGCTCCGGTCCCAGCAGGAGGGGGTGTGGATGCCAACCGGTTCCTAGTTTGTGTGCTACCGAGCCCGGCCCGGGGACTTGAGGCTGTGGCCCGCCCGGCTCTGCTGAGTACCTGGTGCCGGCGTCTGGCGGGTGGAGCGCGCGCCGCGGGAGTGCGGGTCAGGGCAGCGGCCCCTGCGGTCTCCGACCAGCCAGGCTTGGGGACAGGACCCCGAAAGGGAGCTCAGAGCCCCCGTCCTCCAGTCAGTGTCGCTTGTCCCCCAAGAAAGGAGCTCGCTGGGTTTCCATCAGGACCCGTGCAGTGGGCCTCTTATTTCCTGCCCCTTGCGGCAATCTGAGCCGCCTTTCTCTAGCGGGAGAAGTTTCTTGCTGAGAGTAGAGGCCAAGTGGCCTGGGAAGTAGGAAGCCAGATTGGACCCTGCTGACTGGGGACCCTAGGCCTTGGGCTCACCCCCCTCCTCTCCCCGGGAGAAGTGGCCACACGCCCTGCTGGAAACCCACATCCAGGCGGCGGTGGCTGGAGATCAAATGAGAAGGCTGGACATGGCTGGAGAGGAGGCAGAAGAGGGAGCGAGGGGGCCGGTGGTCTGAAGGGTGGGAGACGTGCTCCCACGCCTGGCAGGCAATGGCACAGGTGGCTTCTGTGTTCTCCCAGGGTGGAGGTCATGGAGAGACCCAGACTGGAGGAAAGGGAAGCAGTACGATTCCCCCAGGCCTGGGACTTGAAGGTGCTGGGTCCACGTACATTGGATGAACACAGATTCCTGTAAATGTCCTCCCCGCCAGGATCTTACCCTCTGGTGCAAGAGAACAGGGCACAGGAGCCCTGTTCCAAGGCCAGGAAGGGGCAGCAATCTGTGGGTGCACTCAGGAAACAAGCTGGAGTTTGGGGGGCAGCTTTTGAAGTCCCCAAAAGACAATTTTTGGTAATGGAGGGGGAGGTGGCATTACAGGCCACAGAATCAAGGGACTGGCCCATGCCCTGGGGTGTGAGAGGCCCGATCTGGGAGAGGTGGAGGCTGGGGGACCTGGAGTATGTGTGGGTGGGAGGGGGTGGTGTTTCTAAGGCTGGGGGTTAGGTTGGGTGAGGTTTCAGACTCTGAATACATTAAATCCGCAGTAACTTGTGGCATGCTGGTAGAGAAGGGAGGGTGGGGGCTGTTCCTGGGACACTGGAAACTGCCCGGGTGCTCAGAAGTGCCATCTCTCGCCCAGTTAGCCACAGGACTGGTACCCCCTCCAATCCCTTGCCAACTTGTCCTTGTAGAGTTCACTTGAGGCAGGCTTGGGCCTGGCCCGCTGAGTTTGTTAACTCCCTGGAGGGAAGGTTTTTACAGCCTCCTGGGTTTTTAGAGCCTTTCTTGGAGGACAGAACTCCTCGACCTTCTGTCCGCCTCCTGTCCCTGTACCTGAAGAGCCTGGAGGAAAAATGCTTTCAGGGGGGCTCCCCAGGGGTCCGGGCTTTAGGGACCTGCTGCAGTGTGCCCTCATCTTTGGGGTACAGGGGTCAAGACCCCTCCTCTCTCATGAGATGGGCTCCCCAGGTCGTGGCAGACTTCCTAAGCCCCTGGCCAGGCTGGAACAGGATGCGCTCACGCACTGTCGTCAGTCACAGGCTCCCGTTGTACCTCTAATCTGAACCTGGGAGACAGTGCAACCCCTCGGTTGCTAGTTCGTCATCTTTGCAGTCTTCCCTATCCAGCTCCCTCCTGTCCTCTTCCTTCTCTCACAGATCTGGATCCAAACTTCAACCTCACCGCTAGCCAGCTGTGTGATTTCAGATAGGTCGCTTAACCTCTCTGACTTCAGTTTTCTCATCTTAAAGATGGAACTATCGGTCCCTCCCTCGAAGAGATGGCATGAGACTCACTGAGATAGTGCAGGTGACACACCTGCTTGGGATGTAGGCCCTGCTGGGCACCTTTTGGACTTTGTTCTGGTCCTTGATCTTGGCTGTCCCTGTAATGAATAACTCCCCCTGTCCTGGCTGGTTGGCCGCTAGGGAGTTTGGATCTGTCCCCACTCTTTCCCTGCTCACAGGCATCTGTACAATTGGGACCCATCTCCCCCACTGGATGATAAGCAGGTCACAGTCAAGGAGTTCTGTCCTCCGATTTATTAGGGTGGTGACACAGGAAAGTGACTCCCAATGCTGGGAGCCACTTGACATCCAAGTGGGTCCTTGGCTTTGTGCAAGGAAGAATTCAGGAGCCAGCCGACAGGATACAGTGAAAGTGAGATTTATTCAGAAACTAGAAAGTTACTCCACAGAGCAGAGGCAAGTTCTCCCTGCAGAAGAGAACGGCCCCCTGGATCCTGTTGCCTTTCTTTTTAAGCACCGGCTTAATTATAGGCTAAACGAGGGGAGGAATATTCATGGTGGGGCGGTACCTTCCTAGCATCAGGGTGACACCCTCCATTTCTCCACCATCTTGGTTCTAACTGGTTGAAACTTGCCCTGCCTTCCTCCTGTTTTGATCAGGGTAATTTGAAACTTTCTTTGGAGACTTCCTGACTCAGGTAATGCCTGAGGCAATGCCCAAAGCAGTACCCAAAGCAGTACCTGCCAGTTCCCGGTCTCCGTGGCACACAGCAGATGCTCGGTGACTGTTGACTGAGTCTAGGCTCACAGAGGCTCGCTCATCAGCTGTGTCCCTAGGATAATTTTGTAGAGGCCTCTAACTCCCTGCCCCCACATCAGCCTTAGGAAATGGCTTTCCTGAATTTTTTTAAGAACTCTTATTTATTTAGTTCTGCATAGCTTTCACATTCTCCCATGTTATTATCACGCCGACTTCACCAGGGAAGTTGGTCACTTCCTCACGGTCACACAGCTAAGGAGAGGATAGAGCTGGGAGTGGTCCTCCCTGGCATGCTGACTGCCTGGCTTTGGACTAGTCTCGTAGCTGTTCCACCCTTCACTTTCCTCATCTGTAAAATGGGATCATCGTGGTACCTACCTGGTTGGGGTCTTCAGAGACTGGTTATGAGAGTGTGTGCACAGCGTTGAGCACAGCTTCAGGCAGGCTCAGCAAGTGGCAGTCGCAGGGCTTTCGTCCCTGAGCTGCCTGCTCGATGTCCTGGGGTCTCTTCCCCTTCGTTCCAGTTTCCAGATCCCCTCCCTCCAGGGTGTCCCAGTTCCTTCGCTGGGTTCTCTGCACAATCCAGGCCTCTCTAAGATGTGTCTCTGGGGGACCCTGCTTAGGTCTCAGGTTCCCGTGAGTGGGGCCTGGCATCTGGATTTGGTCCCTTCTGGGAGGATGTCCACAGCTCAGTCACCAGAGGGGAAAGCCGGGTGCCCCCTCACCCGTGGGACTGGAAGGCTGCCTGTGAGTTGTCACGCCCAGACCCAGCATGTCTTCTTGTTCTGGAAAGAAGGGGGTGTTGGGCCCTTCCAGACCCTTCACTGATAACTGATACTTTCAAGGCCAGCCTTGTCCAGACTTCCTCATAGTGCTTTGCTGTAACAGGGTCAAGGAAAGCAGGATTTTGAAATCAGAGCATGTGAATTTCGAGTCTCCTCTCTGCTTCTCAGCTCCTGGACAAATTCTTATTTTCTCTGAGCCTCAGTCTTCTCATCCATAAAATGGGAATTATAGCCCTACTTTGTTAGCATTTTGGGAAACAGCCGAGGCGACAGTAGTGAGGGAGCCCAGTACTCTGTTATGCCTGCACACAAGCTCGCTGCAGTCCTCGGGGGGCAGATTCTTGGTGCCTTTGGTAGCTGGGTGATTTTTTATTTTTTGGCGTGGTAGGGGAAAGTGGGACATTAGTCTACTTGCAAGTAAGAAGGCAGTTGTTTTTGTGCGTTGGTGCTCAAGCAAGATGTTTCCAAAATGGTTCAGAGTCAGAGCTCTAAAATGGCTCTGAAATGGTCCCTAGGGAGCCTCAGTATTAGATCTTGGAAACTTTTAAAAATATGCTTGACGTGTGATCAAGAAACAAAAGTTCTACCAGTTGTCTGGAATGTTGGTTTTATTTTAATGCATGGAATACGTAGCCCCACTGAGTTTCACAGACTATATTTAAATAATGTTTGATTGTTGGCGGATGTGTTGACCCACATTCTACATGCAGGGGAAGCTGAGGCATGGATTTGCCCTGGGAGGCAGAAAATAGGAGCCTGAATCCTCATTTTCAGTTCATTCCCTGATTCGCTGGGCTGCTGGGGGCCCGTGAACGAGCCTGGGGGGCATGGTCTGCTGGAGGGCAGGGGAGACTGCATGTCGTGAGGTGCGCCCAGGGCCGCCGGGGAGGGTGGGTGTGGCGAGATGGGCTTGCTGGTCCGCTGTGCGGAGGAAGGGAAACTGGTACAACTCTTACGAAGGACAAGTTGGCAATGATGTATCAAAAGCTTAATACGTGTGATCTGTGACTCAGCAGTTAAATTTTAAGGAACAAATAAAGATGTGTGCAAAGGTGTTTGTTCAAGGATATTTATCCCGTTGTTGTTTATAGGAAAAAAAAAAAACCTAGAACCAACCCAAGTGCCTAACAGCAGAGGAGTACATTCGTGCCAGGGGACCCCAGGTGGCTGCGAATTATGCTGCCGAAGGTTCTTTATCCACCTGAACAGATGTCCCCTTAAATATGTGTAATGATAATGGTGATGACAGCCCACACTTACATGGCATTTGCCATGTGCCAGGCACAGCCCTGTGCGCTTTCCGTATATTAACTCATCATCATAACAACCCTATGAGGTATGTGCTATCCTTCCTACAGAAAGGGAAACTGAGGCACAGACAGGTTAAGTAACTAGCCAAAGGTCACACAGATGGTGAGTGGCTGGCTGGGATTTGAACCAGGATATCTGGCACCAGAGCCCAAAAGATGTCTCAAAACACTGGAGGTTTTTTGTTTTTTCGTTTGTTTAAAAAAAAATTCTTTTTCTGTGTCTAGACGAGCATTGGAAAAAGAACGAAAGACTATCTGCCGCACATCGACAGGGCCTTCCTCTGTTTATAGGATTCTATGTGCTTTCCACTTTCTTCGTTTTGGTCTTCTGTTTTTCTCATTTTTCTTAGAGAATGTGAATTAGGTGAAATTCAAGTTCTATTTTTAAAAACTAAAAATTAGCCAATGCATGGGGGAGAGCGCCGGGTGCTATGGTGCCGATGAAACCAATCCCTCGGGAATTCCGAGTCCAGAGTGCAGCCAGGAAAGGCGCCGCAGAAAGAGCTGTCCGAGGTGGGTGGCGAAGTTGCCTTCCTTTAAGTCCAAGGAGGCGGAAGTCACTGCGGGCAAAGTGAGCGACGTGGGCAAAGGTGGGGCCACGGGAACCTCGAGTGTGCTGGGCTGGATAACGACCCTAAAAATATTTAGACCCTAATCGCTAGAAGCTGTGACTATCACCTGTGCGGAGGTGATTAAGTTAAGGATCCTGAGATGGGAGCTGTGCCTGGATTATTCAGGTGGGCCCTAAGTGCAGCCACGTGTGTTCTTAAAGAGGGAGGCGGAGGACGTTTGAAAAGGGAAGAGGCGATATGAGTCCGCAGACGCTCTGCTGTTGGCCTTGAACACGGGGGAAAGAGCCTCAGGCCAACCAATGCAAGGAGCGTGGCTCTAGGAGCTGGGAAGGGCACCTCTGCCCTTCTCCCCTGGAACCTCTGGCAGGAGGTGGCCCTGCCGACACCTTGATCTCGGCCCAGTGAGACTGATTTCGGATTTCTGAATCCAGAAATGTAAGAAATCAATATGCATTGCTTTAAGCCACCGAGTTGTTGATCTGTTATAGCAGCCACAGGAAACCAGCAGGAGGTGTGTGCAGATCCGGCTCATGCCCCAGCCTCCACTGAGGGCAGCAGCATGGGTGGGGGTCTGCAGGGTTGGGGTCTGCAAGCCTGGTTCTGATGAGCCCTGGCTGTGCGACCTTGGGCTGAGCCTGGGTCTGTCCCCCGGTTAGTCCCGGGATCAGCTGGGAAAGCACTATGACCCTATTTTGTAAATCGCAGAGTATCACACAAGCCTAAGAGAATGAGAACTGCCAGCCACCCTAGCACAAACCTGGTGTCCTTGTGAGACCAGAGAAGCTCTGACTGCACACCTGCCATCCCCCTTCTTAATCTTCAAGTGCTGCAGATTCCAAACCGCGGGTGAACTGTGTGCTCCAGCTAGCGTGGCCGTGCGTCTTAAACCCTGTGACAAGTACCTCTGGGGACCCAGATGCTTTTTCAGTTCACCTGTTGGGCAGGGGGGCAGGGCGGGTGCCATGTGCCTGTTAATGTGCCCATCCTAGGCGGTGAGATGGGGGTGAGGGACCCCAGCCTCTTTGTGGGGACAGAGGGACTATTTCTGGGATGTCTTCTCCCCAGAGTGTGGGGGGTGTCACACCTAAGTCTGAGGTTTGCAGCCCCCAGGATCACATTCTCTGCACCCTGAACTGTTTCCTCAAAGCTCTAGTGGCTTTCAGGCATGTGGACGCTGGAAATGGCTTTTAACACTATTGCCCACTTTCTGTTCTGGAGCAGAGATGCTCTGGTGGGGCCTGGGTGGGGGCAGGGCAGCCCACTGGCTGCTCCTTCAGGTCGTCAGGAGAGCCCTTGCACACGCCCCTTCCTCGTCCCCAGAGGCGGGGTGCTGAGCCTGCCGCTTCCAAGGCCCCTGCCTGCGACAGAGTATTGGCTGTGTACTTGGCATTCAGGAGTAGTGGCCAGGGGTGGCCCAGAGGTCCCTGGCAACCCGAAGTGGTCATCGAGGAGGACGACCTGACTTGGCCTGGAGGTGCTATCACAGCTTAGGATCCATCTTTGAGTTCCTGGGTTGGAAAAGACCTGAACTGCCCCAGAGTGGACTGTGGCCCTGTGACCCCACACTGGGCCTGCGTGTGATTGCCAGAGAGGTAGGTGGGATGCTGGGCTTCATTTGGCCGCTTTGGACCAGGCGGGAGAAAAGAACTTGGAAGTACATTAGGTCTCTTGGTTGCAAGTGACAAAAACTGAACTTAGACTGATACAAAGAGGGGAGCATGGGGTGTCCGTGCCAGGATGGTGGACCCAGGGCCACTGGGCTCTATCCCTCTCCCTCTGACTCCTGTCAGTTTGGTTCTTTGGGTCAGTTGAGGCCTAAGTGAGGCCCTTCCTCACAAGGGCAACACGGCTGCTGGCTCACAGCCCATCTCCCTGATCATCCCACTGCTGGGGAAAGGCTGCTCTTCCCCAGGGATTCCAGCAGAGGCCTGGTGCTGACTGGAGGCCACACCCCTCCCTGAACTGCCGCAGAGACCCAGCCCTGTGCTCTGTCTACTTGGTGTCCAGGCCGCCCTCCCCTCTGACTGCCTCCTGCCTCAGTGGCTTCTTACTCTACTTTGCCATTTCTCTTCGTAGCCTTTTTCTGGGACTCAGTCCTGGGACATCTTCCCTGTCCTCGTTCACTCCCTAGCTGACCTCATCTAGCCTTGTGGCTTTGAACACTGTCTCTGTAGCGATGTCTCTGAAGCGGCCACCTCCCGAGCGTCTGCAGCCCGGACTCACACCCACCCGCGCATGCGCAGTTCTGCCTGACTCAGGTCTGAAACCGCACCCCTCGTCTTTCCAAACCTCTTCTTCCCAAGGTCTTCCCCGACTCCTAAACCACAGCCCTGTCCCACCCTGACTCCTCTCTCTCTCTCCTGCCCCCGTCTGATGCACCCGTGGTCCCGTTGGCCCTGCCTTCAGGACCCACCCACAATCCCAGGACTTCTGCACCCGCCGCTGTGCAGCACCCGGCAGCACCGCTCTTCCAGATCGCTGCGATAGCTAGTCTCCCCGGCTCCACCCTCACTCCCAGGTCTGTCCTACACCCCGTAGGAGGAGGGATCCTTGACGGTGAAAATCCTATCACATCCCCACTCTGCTCACACCTCCAACGCACTTCTACCCTCAGAGTGAAAAGCATAGTTTTCCTAAGCCTTCAAGGCCAGATGTGACCTGGCACCCCCGCCTTACCTGTTCGTCCTCACCTCTTTCTCCCTTCCCCCACTCTGCTCCAGCCCCCAGGGCTTCCTTTCATTTGCTAGAACATGCCAGGCGTGCACCTGCCTCACAGCCTCTGCGCTCGCTGTTCCCTCTGCCCCGATGCCCTTCCTAGACATCCCCAAGGCTGGCTCTCCAATCTCTTTTAAGTCTAGCTCACGTCCCCTTCTCAGTGAAGCGCCTTCTCGCTCTTACTCTGTTGCAGATTGCTCTCTGTCCCCTTCTGTGACGTTGCTCCCCTCGTTGCTCTTAGGACGTCTGACACACCATATAGTTATTTAGAATGTATTATTATTTGCCTCCCCCACTAGAAAGCTCCACAAAGGTGGGAATGTTCGTCAGTCAGTCATAGTGAGTATTTTATCTCCAGTGCCTGGAAGATAGTAGATGCTCAGTCAATATCTGGTGAATGAATGAGTGACTTAGGCCTGGGCCACCTGGCCACCCCCGGGTTGTGGTCATCTGTGCCTGAACTACATGGACTGAGAATGGAGAGGGGAGGTTTCCCAAAGGTGCCGTTAGAAGAAGAAAGGACCTGGGTGTCGGGTGGGCATCGACGCAGAAAGCCCCCTCCTGCAGACGTTGTATTTGAGGCAGGAAGACGCTGGGAGTTGCTTGGAGTAGAGGCCTTACCTGCCAGGCGAATGCCGTTCAACGCCCTGACAAATCAGGCATTTCAGAGCAATAGGGGGCTTTCCCTGAGTAAGAAAGACGCTCCTTCAGGCTGCTCTTTCTGCAGACTATGTGGCAGACTCCTGTGCCCAGGGAGGTTCGTTCCTCAGCTAACCTCTCTGAATCTTGCTCAAAGATCCAGCACAAGTGTATCTTTGTCCCTGGGAAATTTGCCACCTTGGGTACAGGTACACAACTGAATTGAGTGAAGCACCTGTGTTAAAGATATTTGAGAATTTGTGACAAAAAGTGCCAAACTAAGCTTTTTAACCTCTTATTTTTAAAGACACAGTCTCACTCTGTCGCCCAGGCAGATGTGCAGTGGGACGATCAAAGCTCACTGCAGCCTCAAGTTCCTAGGCTCGAGTGATCCTCCTGCCTCAACCTCCCAAGTAGCTAGGGGACTACAGGTGTGTGCACCATGCCCAGCTAATTTTTTTCCTTTTTTAAGAGATAGTCTCACTGCATTGCTCAGGCTGGTCTCAAACTCCTGGCCTCAAGTGATCATCGCATCTCAGCCTCCCAAAGGACTGGGGTTATAGGTGTGAGCCACCACATTGAGCTCGTTTTTAACCTTTTAATGTCGATCATGGTTACCCGTGGTGATTTTAACACAGTTATCATGAGCTTCTGAGGTATGGGTGAGAAGGGACTGGCTTATTTGTTTAAGCTTCCTGGGGAGAATCCCATTATGGATTATTCTGCCCACTGGAGAGAGGAAGGTGTAGGTTCCAAGTTAGCTCTAGCATTTCCCTATTGTCCCTTGGGAAAGCCCCATCCTTTCCCTTTTTGTTGATTTTCTTTACCATGTTAGGGTGGGTGTCCAAGAAAGATGTCTGAAGTTTAGATTAGCTTCAGAAAACCCATGATAATAATAGATTAAACAAGATAAAAGCATATTTCCTTCTTTCATAAACAGGGTATGGAGGTACACCATCCCAAGTCATGGCTTCATGGCTCTCGGTTTCCTAGAGTCCTTCTACGTTGCTGCTTTGCCACCTTTGGTGTGCTGCCTCAGGGTCTAAAGTGGCTGTTCAAGCTCCTGCCATCATATCTGTATCCAACCAGTAGGCAGGAGGAAGAGTCAAAGAATGGCATGTCTCCTTTTTTAAGGACACTACCCCAAAGTCACACACTTCCATATGCATCTCACTGGCAGAATGTCACGTGATCATAAACAGGCTTTATTCCCGTATTCCACCTATCCATCTAAAATTTGGGGATCTATCAAGGGAGAAAGAGTGAACATTTTGGGGGGAGAGGCGGGGATAGTTAGCAGTCTGCATCACCAACATTCTTGATGCCAGAGAAGCCCAGAATTGCATGGGCATCAACAACTCTAAGAAAGATTCAGAGGCACCAGACCCAGAATGAGAAGAAGTTTTGGAAAGACATTAAACAATTTATTTTGATTATAGTTTCCTTTATAAGAATTCACAAGAGTGATAGACACTTTAAAAAATCTGGATCAAGGCGGGCGTGGTGGTGTGTGCCTGTGGTCCCAGCTACTCAGGAGCTTGAGCCCAGGAGTCCTAATCCAGCCTGGGCAACATAGCAAGACTCCATCTTAAAAAAGAAGAAGAAGAAAAATAAAATTTTAAATATTAAAAGTCTGAATCTATGTCTAAAAGTGTTCTTTTTCATTTTTTTTTTATTTTTTATTTTTTTTGAGACAGAGTCTCACTCTCTTGCCTGGGGTGAGTGCCGTGGCATCAGCCTATCTCACAGCAACCTCAAACTCCTGGGCTCAAGCAATCCTTCCGACTCAGCCTCCCAAGTAGCTGGGACTACAGGCATGCACCACCATGCCCGGCTAATTTTTTCTATATATTTTTAGCTGTCCAATTAATTTCTTTCTATTTTTTTTTTTTT
>CAUYSK010022722.1:0-43283 GCA_963575035.1 Avahi laniger
AAAAAAAAAAAAAAAATGTCACTGATAGAGTTGCTCAATGCAGGTTGCCACAAACCTTGAATTTGTAAAAAAAGTAATTTGTGCGTAATGCAATAAAGTGAAGCACAACAAAACTAGATATTCCAAAATTATTTTTTCCCAAAAAGAAACAAAGTGTTAAGTAAATTTACCAAAGTCACTGTGTTAATAAAGAGTGAAGCTACAATTAAAAAAAAAAAAAAGCATTCTGATTCTAAGCCTTGTTGTAAGCAAGCCAAATAGCATAGCGGTTGATAACACGAATGCCAGAGCTGAAGAATTGCTTGGGTTTGAAGAGTGGCCCCCAAACTTCCAAGCACTTGGAAATTAGGTTAGTTAATGGATATATTTCTATTTCTTTTCATACAAAGTGAAAATAATAATGATCTCTATATAGTACTTCTATGAGAATTAAACATAATGCATTTAAAATACTTAAATCTATCTCTGGCACATAATTAATGCACACAAAATATGACTTATATTTATTTATACCATTTATTATAAATGATCTCTGCTGTCATGGAATTGACATTCTCTTAGTGGAAATAAACGCTGAACTAATAACCATATAAGTAATTAGGTAATTACAAATTTTGATAATTAGTACATAGACAAAAAAGTAAAATAAATTATAAAAGTGATTAAGTAATTCAAGATATTCCAGTATTTCTTTTTCTATTCTGTACTATGGGGGACAAGGTGTTTTTATGTTTGGTATTTGAGATGTTTATACAATAATTCATGTTTTAGTATTTGTAGAGTTTACACATAACATATAAGGAAAAAATTATTTTTGATTAAATTAAAAATGTTCTCTGGACTAAAAAGTAGGTCAAAGCTCACATTCAGAAATACAAAAAATGTCAGCATATAAAAATATTTCATGAGGACAAGCTTCCATTAAATTTAGTATCACCACTTCAAATTCTTTTTAGAAATATGTGGGGAATAAATCATACCTTAAATAAAACTAATAAATTAAATTATTTCAAGATAATAAAATGCCAGTTATCCCTGTAAATTTTAGGCCTTAATCTTAGAAGCACTCAAAAGTCAATGTTTAACAAATCACCATCATTACAGTGTTACTATCAAATGCCCACTGATACGAGTTTAAGGATTAGATTTTGAAAATTTGTGCACAGCACTTCCTGGTTAAGAACAGAAGATATGAGGATATTATGTGCAAATGAATTGAAACACTGTGTGTCTAGAATGGGTCATCATGCTTTTTTCCCTCAAGAGTTTGAAGGCCACCTGATTGCCTCTTCACAAACAAATTGTCCTGCATTTAAGCTTTCTCTTTGGGAAACAAATGAGACAATACCAGTTTTTCATAACTAAGTAGTTTTCATGTAAATGATTAAGATTAATGTATAGTAATATCAAAACATTTCCATATCATGTGGAATTTCCATATGAATGTATTGTTATGTATTTTTATGATATTAGTGTTTCTTTAATTTTTTTTTTTTTTAATAGAACCACCATTTGCCTTCTTTGCATAGCCAAGCACACACTGACCTGGTG
This sequence comes from Avahi laniger, assembly GCA_963575035.1. Lineage (NCBI taxonomy): Eukaryota > Metazoa > Chordata > Mammalia > Primates > Indriidae > Avahi > Avahi laniger. Next base: position 1,552 of record CAUYSK010022722.1, read on the forward strand.
TTAATTCTGGCAATAACCATTTCCTGGTTGGAAAGGGTACTGGTAATTTGAAAAGGAATATCATAAATAAACATGGCTGAGCTGGTCAAAGCTATGGACTCCATAATTCACCTCAGCAAGATTTCTTTATCCTCAGATCTGACAAGAAACATTTCTAGAAGTTGCCGTTACAGAATAAGGGATGTGCGCATGTGCAGGTGTGTGTGTGTGTGTGTGGAAAGGGTACTATCCCAATGATTAATGACTCTAATTAGATTTTATTTGCTCGTATACACTTGAACATAAAGAAAGCCTGAATAAGTTGTAAGCCACTTGGGCAGTTGCTCAGGACACCACTCTATTTAGTAGAGCTAAATGAACATCCAACATGTAAATAGACGGAGAATATTAAGAATTTCTGGCAAGGAGAGTTAGAAGTTTCTCTAAATAAATATTGAATTTTCACTTTGATATATCATTTAGAGAGTGTCCTTCTGTTTTCCTGCCCCCTCCCCAAACTCACAATCATTGCACACATCTGAGGTTTTGCCAGTACTTGGATGAAGGATAGTTTACATATCAGACATGGGCACTATAGTGGCCAAGTCTGGCTAGGAAAACAAAAGGCATAAGCCTCTCCAAAGATGAGCGGTTAGAGTATAAGGTATGTAACTCAGAAGATTATTTTTGAAATTCTGATCTTTGGCTTCCGCTGTGACCCCTTTATCTTCTCTGTCCCGGCATTCTGATGAGAGGATAAAATTCGCTCTGTTTATGGGACCTCTCAGGCCCTTATCCCTCATCATTTACATACTTGAATGAGCTTTCTATTATGCTTTGCTGAGGAACAGGGAGGCTTTGGAAAAACAGCACACATAAATGGTCAGAAAAATTGGCGGTGGTTAGGGGTAGAATCAGGGAATGCATCAGTTCAATTTGTAAATTAAAGTTAGATTGGGAAGTCTGCAAGGCTGGATAAGCCATGGCTTATGCTGGGGAAACAAGCTATCCCTATTGATGGTGCCGTCCTGGGTAGCTACAAATAGAACTGCACAGTATTAGAGTTTTAGGAGCTCATTAAAGGGAGTTGAAGTGGGTAGGGGATGGAAAATTTAATCCCCAATCCTGCCTACCCCCTTGGATTTTCAGTTAGGAAAATACCACTATTGAAGCAGGGAAGGCTGCACCATTGGGAGATAATCTTTCGGGAAAGATCAGGGATTGTGCTCCTTTGTTTATGGGTTTCTGTTCTGTTTTTTTTTATTTTTTTAAATTTTTTTTAACTACCCTGAGCATTTATTTTCAATTTGGAGGTATGTTCAATTTACTTAATTTTTTTAAGCTTGCTACTTTGGCTTTGTAGCAAAATGTACATGGTATATTCTTGTATTCTATTTTGCTAATAATCCTTTCTTTGCATTATTTTAAATTTCTAATATTCCATCTTGTTCATACTTTTCAATTTTGAATATGTCATACATTTACCTTTTTGGTGTTTTATTCTTAATCCTATATCTCCTAATTATAAACTTATTCAACTTTTAATGTCTTGAGTTTTAATTTTTTATCTTAATCTTGAAAGCTTTTGTGATTTTAATATATTATAACTCCTTTTAGTGTTTTTTAATTTACCTTGATTTTCATCTATTTTACCTATCAGTATTAGCACCTTTTAGGATTTCTATTAGTTTCTATTCATTTTCTTTTTTTATTTCAGCATATTACAGGGATATAAATGTTTAGGTTCTTTTTGACTTTATTTTGCTTCCACACAATCTCTTCTTTTATCTCCTTATTTGAAATTTTTTCTCTGTAATTCCTCATTACTTTTCTTTGTTATGGTTTGCAGTTACTGTGACAAAAAGCAGACGTGTGACATAGGAGAAGTGACATGGAAAGAGGGTCTTCTTTCCCCTAGTTGTCACAGAGTTACCTTTCCACATAATACATTCCATTCTATTAAGGAGGCCACTCAAAAAAAAAAAAAAAAAAAAACAACAACACTCAAAAGTCTGGAAACCTGAATATTAACTTTAGAGAAAGCTATAGTATATTCTATATGGATAGCGTATTTTATTTTTAGACGTTTTTTGCTTTCTTATATAATATGTCACTTAATTTAAAATTCATGGTATGTGATATGTAGTGCTCCTTTTGTAGGTAAATTTGCAAGTCATCATTTTAGACATTTATTTCTCAAAATTCAGACTATAGAACATTCATGTGCTTGGATTTTTAAAAGATATCAGCCACTGGTATAGCAAATGTACATTAATAAGTAAAAATGCAATCTAATATTCAAAATAAATTTAAAATGCACACAATAAACATAGTCTGTGTTATAAAATACATGAAATTGATCCAATAATTTATTAAGTGAATATGAAATCCTTTCCTACATATTCAGGTTCTCACTGCAGAAATTCTGAGAAAGAGGAAAGAGAATTAAAGTTGACATACTTAAAATTTTTTCAAGGGGGTGTAGCCTGATCACAATCAGTGCTGATCTTTTTCTTTGTTCTTTTGTGGAACCTTTGCTGTATCACTTTGCCCTTGGATTTTGCGCTTGCTTTTTTCTGCCATCAACACTTCTAATAAAGAGAGAAGCAGGATTTGGCTATACTGAAAACATGCCCTTATATAGTCTCACTAGTTCATAAGACTCCTCAGATTCATTTTATAAGAAAATATAAATGTTATAATTAAACCTGTTGTACCTCTTTAGTCTATTTCAAGGCTACACTAATTGTGAGCATATTCTCACAATGCTTTGAAACTTTGTCTTTGGGAAGAGATCAACCGTGATCCTCTGAGAAGCATCTTTTATCTGCCCTTGAACACTCTTCAACTTCCTTGTGTGGTAGGGTGAAGTGGACCTCTATTTGGGCACATATTCTCATTAGGCATCTTCCCATCACAAGACTTATTTAGCGTTAGACCATGTTTGTTGACTGTTAGAATAAGTTAGTGCATTTAACTATCAACACAGCTATTCTGGTTAAGGACTATATTTTAAACTCATTGTATGACAGTACCTACAAAAAGCTCAGCTGATGGATACAATTCGTGCGTCCATGAACGTTTTTTCCACATATATTTTTTAATGGTAAATCTTCCAGATACTATTCTGTGCATTAGCAATACAAAAGTGAACCTATTTAGACAGGGTCTCTGGCTTCATGGAGCTGACATGCTACTAAAGGCACAATTTTTATACAGAGGCAATTTGCATAGTGGGCTAAGAATTTGAACTCTGAAGTTGTTCTTGGATTTAAATCCTATCTCAAAAGTATTTTAGATGTGTGATCTTTTACCTTTTTATGTCATTTGTAAGATACATATAGCACTACAGTTTAATAATCCATTATCTGAAACTCTTGGGAGCAGATATGTTGCAGAACTCAGAGATACTGGATTTTTAGAAAGGTAATGTGATGCATATCTATATACTATGTAACACTGTCAGCAGGTCTGCAAAAACACCTTATATTTTTTGCAAACAAGTGCATTTGTAGTTACTCTCGGTGAAATAAGACTATAAATACCCTCACTTCAGTGCGGATCAGTATTTGCTACCAAAAGGGATTTTGTGTCAAATTTATGAAAAAGAAAAACAACAATAACAATAAAAACAGCCTTTGGATTTTACTGAGTTTTTGGACTTCAGAATTGTAGCTAAGTGTTTATGGATATATAGTACCTACTTCTCTAGATGGTTACGTGGACTGAACAAGACAATTTACATCTTCTCAGCAAAGATACTGACATGTGGTGAGTGCTTATGTATTATTAATATCAGAATTAGTCTGCCTATTTCTTTAGAAAGTAAAATAATTATTATTGACTCAAACATTCCAATAGAAATTCATATACTTGAACTCCTTTCATTTGATACCATACTTTACCTCAATTTATTTTTACAAAATGGACCTTGAGAATTTTACTGTGGAAGTATTATGAAATAGAGGCTTGTGAAACTTACTGTATTATTTAATTTATATTTACATTCATGACGTGGCTCTCTTTGCATTGACTGCTAGAAAGTTTAGAAAAATGGAGGCCCATCTCCAGCGAAATGACAAGACTTCACCACATAAACTATGCATATCACTTTATTCTTTGTATAGTCTTTCATTTCCTACCACAATTTCCCTCTTTTTCTTGATTTTTAATAAATTCCTTTTTTAATTTTTCCCCTGTTATATTGTAAGGATTTTCGTATGCTGTCTCAAGCTTCTATTTCAAGACATTTTATAGAAAATAAATTAGTGTATTTCACATGTATATATATATATATATGCAGTATATTTATTCTCTTTGCTTTCTCCTTCACATTTGCAAATCCAAAGACTAATCCAATATACATCGTCCATTCACTAAACATTTTTTGTTTTCTATTTTTATTGCAAATATATAATATCCTGTGTGTGTGTGTGTTAAATTGGCTCTTGTGGTTTAGTCTAAAAAAGTAACCATCCTTTATACTCTGGTTTCTTTTAGGAAAAAAGTCAGATGTTTTACTTACAGTTCCATATTGCAATAAAAACTGTTTCTAAATTGTAGACTAAGCTAAGTGCCAACTGATTTATTGCATATTTAAAAAGAGTATTTGTATTTCACTGCTAAATCAAATTGTTTCTTTGCAATACAAATTGAAAAACTCTTAATAGCTTCTTTTCTGAATCATCTAATCCTGAAAATGTAGTTGCAAAGGAAAGGAAAATATGGAGGAAAACTCCCTTTTTTTGCATCAATAATAATTTTTACTACAAATGTTGATATGTGATTTTTACATATCTACTTCTTTAACCTCAAAGATTTTCATTCATCATGGAAAGGAATTTTAAATTTAGAAATAAATTATATGAGTTTAGAACATCTCGTTCTTCTCTACTTTCACATTAATTTATTGCACTTAAACCTCATTAACTGAAAATTTGTAATAACAATAACTATTCATTCTTGCCATTCTATTTAGCATCATTATTAGCCCATCCACACACCCTGTTGCACTTTATAAGGCAGAGAGACTGAATTGCTTATAGGTCACCAAACACACCCTGGCATTTCAGACTTTTATCTCTTTACACTTGTGTTCCCTTTGCCTGTAATAAATGTCTTCCTCTTCTTTGTTCACTGGAACAATTCCTACGTGACCTTCACAACCCAAATCAGAGGCCGTTACTTTCAGAAATTTTCTGTTGACAGTCCCAGGGAACATTTCTTTATATTACTTCTGATATTCTTCTGTATTTCTCTTTGTCTTATACATATGTGTATATTTACATTAAATGCATCACATTGTAGTAAATTTTAGTGAGTTTCTCGAGAGGAGACATGTACCTGATTTATCCCTGTACTCCTAAAGTAACATTCCCTATATTTTTATTGATTGTAAATGGGTTTAAAATAAATTAGATTGAAATTAAGCTATGTATGTATTTTAGATGAAGAATGATCCATTTCATAGAAGGACTTAAATGCTAGGCTAAGACCTGTTGATTATCTGAGTGATGGAGGAGGAAGAAGAATTCTAGAAATTTAGATTTACAACTCGAGTTTCAGTGTCAGTTCTCTACCCAAGTCAGTAGTAAAATTTTGATTGTGGGCCACTGGAGAAAGATTAGACATGAGGAGTAAATCAAAAAGGAAGAAAAGGTGGCCAAAGTGATAATCAAGAACAACAACAACAACAACAACAACAAAAAAAACTACAGAAACAACTGTATATTAAGGAATGCCATCATTTAGGGAACTTACATGTGAAAAGTGATTGTGAGGGATTCCAGAAGGATGGGATGAGTGCAAAAAGTAGGAGACATTGTTATCCTGGAAATGGAAAGGTAAAGAGAATCTCAAAAAGAAGTGATTGTTTATTGTGTTAAATAAATACATCTGGGGGACATTGGTGATGTTAGTGATGACAATTGCATTGCAATAATGTAGTAGAAACTTTTAGTTTTGTGAAAAATAAATGGATTTTAAGAAAAGAGAGATGGTGCCATCAGATTGTGAAGAGGAACATGTTAGTTTGTGCTAGAGGAAGCTGTGGAGTTAGCAGAGGATTTTTTAATGTAGGAACAATTTAAACAATGTTAAATTTAGATAAAAATAGGTTAGAATGAGGTTACAATAAAAATAACTGAAAGGAGATACTGCAAATATATAAAAAGTGGGAATAATATATTGTTTGATAAGTAGGGGTAGCAGACTTGCACTGAGACTGAAGTGATACATAATAAAGGCTTGGAATCATAAATAAGTTTGTAGACTGGAGAAGATTATTAGTTTGAGAACATTGTTGCATTGTATAATATTATTTTCTCAATGAAGTATAATGTAATGTTCCTGTTTGAGACAATAGCTAGTGAGAAGGTAACACTTTATCAGAACTATAAAAGTTCAGAGCAATTGCTTTTAGGTAGAGTACAATGTCGAAGCTTACTAGAGATATGTAGAGGGATTGTTAGATATCCCTAATGTTCAAAAATGAGGCTAGTTAAATTGAATCTGTGGGACCACAAATCTGCAAGGCTTTTTGTGATTTTTCTCCAGTGGCCCTCAGCAACCTGTATATGGAAGCAAGGAAAATATATGGTGATGTTAATGCGACTTTAGAGTTTTTCAGAATAAATAGTACAAAACCCAAACCCAAAAGGAAGCAGAGAGTTAAGCAGTATGTAAATATTGTTCAGATAATAATAAAAGGGCTGGAATACTAAATCGAGTCTGAATTTGACATAGAAGAGAAAGCAAGAGAGGGTTGATGCTAAGTATATCATGTGGCTGATGGTGACAATGACAGTTATGAGCTATCCTAGAAGCTGGCACAAAGGCAAACTTTTGACTATGGGCACTCAATCTAGAAAGAAATGACTCTTTAGAAATATCTTGATGTCATTAGAGTTCATCTTGATCATAAATTTTGTAGTATAACGTAGTGTTGTATGAAGATTTTTTTTCAGATTTGGTTTCTATTAGTAGGATGTTAGACTAGCATTAGTTTTCACTGTTAATCATTTATAGGGTTAGGTACAAGGGTTAGGTATAGGGTTAGGTACATTTATGTAGCAGAAAACTTTAGTAACTGCTATATTTTCCAACGAAAATTAAAACATGAATTTAAAATCTTAGGAGTCGATTGTATTACAGTAGAAACATGTCTCAACTTTCATTGTTTCGTAAAAAACTTTTCATTTATGTTCATATCTAGATGTCCCAGATAAGAGGTTAGGGTAGCCAAAGCATGATTTTTACCCTGATTTATTTTTTATCGAAAAAGTACAAAGTATAAGATAAATGAATCATCCTTAATGCATTACATTAGGTCTTTCATAATTTCTTATAAATAAAAAGCAGATTCTGACTTGTAAACTTATTCACCTAAGTATTTTATTTATATGAATCTTTACTGATACATCCTAACAGAAATAGTTGATGATATGAGGAATAACTCACATTCCCACAGCATTTTACTGCTAACAAATCACTTTTATGTACATTAGCTCATATATACTAAATTTTGTTCAACTCTACAGCAAAGATGGATAATTTTAATGCTCAAAGAAGTGACAAAAATAATTGTCTGCAAGTTTATACTAACAAGGTGATAGTTAATGAAAATAAATTTTCTTTTTTTGATAAGAGGAACAAAATAATAATCATGTTGCCATAAATAACATTTCAAATTTGGCTTTAGAAATCTTAGGGTGTGTGTGTGTGTGTGTGTGTATGTAACAGAATTTAGAAACCCTATGAAAATGAAATGAGAACAACATGCTCTGAAACATAATGCCAAATACAGTTGTTGTGGTTTGAATGTGTCCCTGAAAGTTCATGTATTGGAAACTTATTTCCCAATGCAGCAGTGTTGAGAGGTAGGGCCTTTAAGGGGTGACTAGGTCATGAGGCTCACAAGGATTCAGGTAGGGAAAATAGAAAACATCTATCCCCAAATAACTAAAACTCTGTTAGAGTATATGATTGTATCAAAAGGTAAAGGTGCAATAATTATCTCTCTTTCACCCACTCAATGAATTCTTTTAAATACCAGGTATGTATTAAATACTATGTAACATAGCGTTCAGAATTTGTCATGGTAGCTACCGTTGTGGAGCCTATAGTACAACAGGAAGAAGTGAGTGTTAATCAGATAATTAACAAAAATATAAAACCGTAATCATTACATGTGATAAAAAGGACCAATACACAGAGCTGCTATGTTGTAGAGTGGAAAGTCCTGAGGCAGACTTGGCGGGCAGACGTCCTTCTCTGAGGAAGCTGGGACTAAGCTGGAATCTGAAGAATGACGATAAGTTACAGGAATGAACATGTTCAGAAACCCTGTGGCAGGAATGGATTTGGTGAATGCAATAAGCTGGCAGAAGGTCAAAATGGCTCATGGATAGACTAAAATGAAGTATGGAGCAAGATGAGGCTGAGTGGTAGGTGGGGAGCAGACCATCAGAGACCTCAGGTTATGTAAAGAGCACTAAAGGCCAGGGAGCAGGACAGGGATGGGGTGGAAGTAGTGGGTTGTGACCTGATTTGGGATTTTTAAATGTTTATGCTACTCTAGCTGTAGAGGAAAGATTGGAGAGAACTAATGTAATGATGATATAAGTAGATGAGTGGGTGAGGAGGAAGATGATGGTAGCTTGGCCAGAAAGAAGTGGAGGCAGATTGGAGATTTAAACATGATATAAGTTAGAAATGAAATGCCAATGAATGAGTAAAGAGATCAAGGAAGAAAGATGTCAAAAACAACATCTAAGTTTCTGTCTGTCTCAGTTAGGTGGTAGTGGTACCATTCACTGAGTCTGGGTTTACTCCCCCTCTCCCCGGTAAAAAAGGACATTTGGTTAATATTTGTTGAGATGCTATAAATGATGATATTTTCAGCAGGTCCTGCTAGTGGGAAACCTTTATTTCCATGATCTCATATTTCTGTGGAAACAAGCTTCAAAAAAAAAAAATAACATTTTGGATGTTTTTAATCTCTTAGTTCTTTCCAGTGGAGGAGGTGGAAAGATTATCTGGTTAATAATTTGTGGGGGAGGTAACCGATGTACTCATATTAGTTCTCTCTCTCTCTCTCTCTCTCTGTCTCTCTCGGAGAGTAGGGGCATTTCTACCTACTTCTAGAGAGCTTAAGAGCTTAGTCTTTGCAAAAGACTTGGAATTAGTCTTTCTGCTTGTGAAAATATACACAAGTCTGTTATTTTCTAGTGTGGTATGTTACAAACCTGTTTTGGTCACAAACATAGCCTATACTCCAATCAATCTACCAGCAATAATGCTAACACTTTAATCTTCCATTTGTCTTTCTCCTGTGACTGTCTTTTAATTGGCTTTTAACTTATGAGGGGAAGGGAATATGATTTAGGTCTCCTAAAACTCTTACATGTAGCTCAAGAAATGAGTAATCTGCCTCTACGAGTAATTGAAGTGGTGGATATGGATGAGACTGCCTTGGGAGAGAATCAAGAAATAAGTGAATAATGTAAGACTGAACATCTAATAGCACCTGAATGTCAGCCCTGTTAAATTAAGAAGAGGGCTACAATATATCAAATAAATTTAAACAACATGAACATTATATTTGTAATTTTATCAAACTCCAAAAGATACGGAAGTCAGATTAAAGTAGCATTTGGCGTGTTTGGTCTTGTTTGGTGATGGCAGGTTCACATAGGAGATTACTCTGAAAGAAATATGTCTTGATCTGTTTCTTAATGTTGAGCAAAAATTAGGAAGAGGAACAAAATGAACAAACCTTAGGAAGAAGAAGGTAACATGAAATTTCGAATTCACACTCTTTACTCTTTTCTTTACAAACTTATCTCTAAGAACCAGTACTTTATTTATAGTTGTTTTAAATTGAGGAAGAAATGCTTTACCAGAACAATTCTAGGACATTCATTATAATGGTTATTTATATAGTTAAAAGGAATCATCAGAAAATATTCTAAAAATTTGGAAAGATACTTAATTGCTTAAATAGTTCAAATTTCACACTGTTATTTTTCTCTGAAAATATAAAAATGGAATTTCATAAAAGGTTCTTAGTCTTATTATGAAGTATCATGAAATTTTAAGTGTGAATTGGAGCAAATATAGTCTTAGCATATAACTTATTCTTGGGGTTTACAGTATTGTCTGAATTGAAGAGGCTTTGGCTCTTCTTTAAAAAAATCAGGTTCACAGAAGGCATCCAACTGGAAAATTCATTTCCCTTTGGAGAATTCTGCAGTGACTACAAACCCACTCTTGACAATTCTTTGTCATAGTTTTGCCAAGTATCATATGCAATACTAAACTACAATATAAACTTTATTGGATTAATTAATTTATGTATTTGTTTTATGTGTCTGGAAATTATTCACAAGAAACACACCACAATAAGGTTTAATACTTAATATGGTGCAATTATGCACATAGCAACTATAAAAATGGATAGAATCAAAGAATTTGGTTACAATTTTGAGATTATGCCATCTAAACTCTAATCTAGTATAGGAGTTTATCTATCCCTAAAGACCAGTTATTAGCATTTTTAAACCATTCTAACAAGGGAGAGGGTCACATGCTTGTAAAACAATTCATATTTTTTGTTAAAAACAAGATTTGTATTTTATATTTGATTTGTCTTCTACTAATTTCAATACCTAGTTCTGTCCTTCACAGAATACATAAATACATAAATCAGTTACCTATTTCAAATGATAGCTTATCAAATAGATGAATCTGTCATAGCTTTCAATCACACAGCAGTCTTTTTAAACACATGTTCTCTACACTGAGCCTAAAATGGTGAATGAGAATAGCTCATTTTTTTTCTTCAGTTCCATCACTAATTTTTTCATATGGTGGATTTACTGATGTCTGCACGTTGTGTACGATCACTTCTGAGAGCATTGTATTTTATTAATTTTATTTATATTTTTAATCATATCTATGCAATTCATGGCAAGTCATATTTATTGAGTGCTATTTATGTGCTAGGATCTGTGCAAAATGCTATATAGTTATTAATTTAATAAGTACCTAATGAGTGCCATCTATATGTCTGGTACTTGAATTTAATATAGTGGAAGAAGGAATATATTATAAGAATTAGACTGTGTTCAATTGTGGAAATTAGGTGGGGAAAGGGGGGTTAGAAAATCTGAGAAAAGTTCACCAATCAAGCTCCCTAAAGCACTGTCATATGAACTCATGAAAATGCTGAGAACCCAGGCACGTTTTGTTTCTGAAGTTAAACTACACATGGAAGCTTGTGGAAAAGTCGATTAGAAGAAGCTTTGCCTGTATGAGGTTTTGAGCCTAAGGCTGCTGTTATTCAAGTAGGACTAATAGCTGGGAAGAAGAATTGAGCACAAAGCAGAAGAGAGTGAGGGAAAGCTGGAGTTTGCTGGACACCTCTGTGTCCATCACTCTTTGTGTCTGATGTCATAGTATATTTAGAGAGTAATGATCACTGCTTCACTTTACTCTCCCAAGTCTTACGCAAGTTTCTATTTTGATGGACTCTAACCCAGAACTACAAAAAGAAGAGGATACTGGACAATGCAGCTCACAGCTTAATTAAGTCATCAGTAGAGCACACCTTCAAGGGATACTTGGGATGCAGTGATGAATGAGACAGAAAAAGTTCCTGGCTTCCTACAGTTTGCATTCTAGTAGTAGAGTCAGAAAATACATTAGTATTTTATTTAATGACAAGCAGCGAAAATTATAGCAAAAACAATTAAGCATAGGAAGGAATAGAGAATGATTCCCTGGAGTAGCATGAGTGGAGGGTAGGAGGAGAGTTCCCTTTTTGTGTTGTTGTTGTTTAATTTTTTTCTTTTTTGAAAAACAGGGTATTGCTATTTTGCCCAGGCTGGAGTGCAGTGGCTGTTTACAGGAGCGACCCCACTACTTATCAGCACGGGAGCTTTGACCTGTTCCATTTTTGACCTGGGCCTGTTCACCCCTCCTTAGGCAACCTTGTGGTCTTCTGCTTCCAAGTGGTCACCATATTGATGCTGAACTTAATGCTGACACCCAATTGGCATAACACACTACAGCCCAGAGCTCCCAAACTCAGGCAGTCCTCCTGCCTCGGCCTCTCAAGTAGCTGAGACTACAGGCGCAAGCCACCACTTCCAGCAGTGTCTTTTTAAATTAGGTGGATGAAAAATATCCATCTAAGGAAATGCAAATGAGCTTCAGAGGTCTCAATGTTGAGTTATTGTGAATCTTTCCACTAGCTAGGACAAAATCAATACAAGCAGAGGGTATACATTTGTGGGAATAAGGTTAGTGGTTTCTTAGAAGACCCAGGCAGTCGTGTCTCAAGTGGAGTAAATGAATGAAATGGAGAGTTTTAGAAGTTAGAGACCTTACCAGGGACTTGTTCACAGACAACAATATAAGCATGAAATAACCTTGGACATCGTGTGATAGAAGTCCCCTGGAGAGTTTTAAGTAGAGCTGAGACATATTTGAATTCAAATTTTAGAAAGATATCTCTGGCATCTCTGGAGAGAGTAAACTGTAGTGAACTGATAGTAGAAACATAGAGTCTAAGTGAAGAATGATTATAGCTCAGACTGGAAATATAGTCAGCTTAGAGAAATGATCATATACTGAATCTATTTTGTAGATAGAGCTAGATAACAGGAGTTAATGATGGATTGTTGTTACATGTATTACACGTATATAGAAAAAATGTATTGCATTTTTTCTATATTCCTTGGGATGTTATATGTAGAACTGGAAAATAGTTCAAATGTCCTGTGATCCTAGTGTATTATGACAGGATGAACAACTCCTTTGGGTGAAATAAATTGGCTTTTATTTTTTATATTTCCGCATATTATGTGGGTACAGATGTTTAGGTTACGTATGTTGCCCTTGCCCCCCGCCTCCCTCCCTAAGCCCAGGTTTCTAAATTGGCTTTTTAAGTTAAATTTCAAACTTTCACAAAAGAGAACCCTTTGGTAGTTAAAAAATGCTCATGACGGTGACTAGAATGATAAACTGTAAGAAATTCTCTATGAACGATGACACACAAGCAACAAAAATGTGATAGTTAGGAATAAATATAAAACATCTTTAAAAAAACTAAAATTAGAAAAAAAACACTAATGAATATGAGAAAGAAAAGTCTCAACACCAATGTGGCATCAATTTAACAATCTTATTTCCCCACCATTTCTACGAGGTACTTATATGCTTTTGAATGTAAAGAAAATATAAGGATACACTTCTAACTTTTTCTGATATTTCAACAAAAACTGTCCATTTACAGCAGGAGTTCTAACAACAAAAAAGACTATCTTTTATACTCCTACGAATAAGCAAAGACTCAAAAGTTACTTGTACAGAGAAAAGCTAATAACTGTTATTGAGTATTTACTAGGAATAAAATAATTTAATGAATGAAAATGAAACATCATTCCCATGATTATATAAATTACATTTTAGATGATAAAATTGTCTTAAATTGTTATTAAACATTTTAGTAAGACAATTAAATTTTTAGTTTTGCTGAATTCAGCAGAATCTTTGAGGTTATAATAATTATAAGATGAATTTTCTTTGCTACCAAATGAAAAAAGTATCTTATATCAAATAGCTTAAATATAATTTTCTGTAGGAGAGAAGTAAGGAAGATGATTTTTTCCACATGAGTATCATTATTAAGTAGATGACAGCAAATTCAACCAAGAAAATCCATCTTTGAACTGTGCTAAAGGGTGGCTGGTTTAGATATGGCAATTAATCATTGTATTATTTATAGTACTTTAGGAACAGCTCATACTACATTAATCAGGAATAACTTCTGCTTAATTAACAAGATTGCCAAAAAAATGTCAAACGCAAACACAAAAACACAATTGAGTATAAACAAAAACAATTATTAAGTAGGGACTGATGATCACAAAATGAAATTTTAACTTGTATCCAAATCTTTCACCTGCCTGAAGTTTTATACTTTCACTGGATATTTCATGAAACCATGATTTTTTCCCATGATTGAATAGGGTATTGTTTGGAATACATAATGACAAAATAACATAGTCCATATTATATGGTGTTTCTATTCTGACCAGCTCTTCTCGAATATGTTTGTGAAGCTTATTCTGTATAGGCAGCTGCCTACTTTCTCACATGAATGAAGCAGGCATGACTGTAGGTGTCCTGGGGGAGATTTTAACTAAATGTGACGAAGAACTCTCAATGATTGATTCTAGAATTGGCTGCTTTAAGAAGTGGTGATTTCTCAGTCACTGGAGGTATCTAGGCATAGGATGTATTTGTCCAGGACACTTGCATAGAGAGGTTTTAATCTTTCATCTCTGAGTTTCCTTTGGACCTTATGATAGACTTTTTGTTTTATCTGACACTGTTTGGTATAGTTTTAAGAAACTTTGGAATCAACGTGCCATATGAGAAGATAACAGCATGTTTCTATCTTCTTCAATATCTATTATTAGTCATGTATTGCTCACTAATGGGAATTTTGTACTATCATCCATGTCTTCATAGTGAAAGGAATATTAATATAATAGTGGATCCAGCTTGCTATGAAAGTGTAGTGTAATACCGCAGACATTCTATTAAAGTCACTGTTGCTTTAAAATGAATTATTATTAGAGGATAAATAATGACAATGTGTATAGGTAACCATCAGTATATAAAATTGCTTTTCTTTGGTGTGTGGGCAGCAATCACTCAAATAAATAAATATGAAAACGCTAAGTGTTAACCTGACCTAAAATTCAGGGAAGCATTTATCAATGAATTAGAAGTTTCTCAGCATACTGAGGATATGACAAAAATTTCTTGTAATGTTCCCATTTTCAAGATGAAATTCTGATCAAATTGATATTATGTGACTGCAGAATTCAGTGCACACTTCCTGAGCATCTGATATTATTTTATTTATGATACATCACTGCTATTTAGGCTTTCCCAGCTTATTTTGGTTTGTTTATAATTTTACATTTGTTTAACTGACATCAATACCATTTGCTATTTATAACTGTGAAGTTTACAAATAGTCTTGAACAACTGCAATCCACTAGAAGATTAAAAAGGTTAATACACCATGTAATGACTGATTATGGGCTCTCTCAATGCGTGTGTACATATATATGTAGGTACACATGTGTGTCATATATATTAGAAATAATAAACATATTTCTACATAAATTTCTTATTTAAGACAAAGGAAAATAATTTCCTGACTGATATTTTGATAATTTATTGAAGAAAAATTTAGTTATTATAGAACAATAATGTATTTTGGACAATAAATAAAACACTTATTTAAAATTATGTGTATAATGTTTATCATATGAAATGATATCTATTGAAAACTTTATGTACTAAATATCGTAGTGTAAAATACATTAACAAGTTTTATTTATCTATAGCTTTGGCTGTAATAATTTTAAACAACTAAAACCAAATGTACAAATTCTTAAAAATTATTAAATGTTGAAAGACATTTTCTAGTTAATTTATAAATTATGTGTCTGTAATCGAGTAAAATGTTTGTATTAAAATCACATGGATCTAATACTTTTTAAAGAGAAATTTGACATTAAATCAAAAAAGCATTAAATTCAAAATGTGTAAAGATACTGGTGCACTGAGATTTTACAGCATTGACCAGTAACTAACACTTCACTGTCAAATGATTTGAAAAAAATGATGCAGTGATATTTCTTCAGGAATTCTTACAGGATTGTTAATAAATGCTTGAATGGTTTTGGAACTGGTCTTTATATTGCTGATATTTGATTATTTATGTTTCCTTTTCTGCTTAAACAATTAACTAACAAAATCAGTACATAGAATGTATTAGTTAGATATCAAAACAAATTTAATAACTTGTTCTTCCTCCTTTCTACATATTGCATCTACATGTCAACCTGTGGAATTCAAGGCTCCATTAAATTGGATTGTTTGGGCTCAATGTAAATTACTACATTTAGCTAATATATAAAGAAAACAAAATTGGTTAGATGATTTATTGCTTATTAAAATGGCATACCTTAGTATTAATTTCAGAGCCTTAAAGTCTTTGTATTTTCCTTGCTCGTATCAATTTTCTTGAACCAAGTTCACATGTTTTTTTTGAAATTCATTTTTTGATTTGAGTCTTTGGATTATGGCTGGATTTACTTTAAAATAATATTTAAATAATTTTCTAAGAGTATTTATAGGCCAGTCACAACTTTTTATATTTGATATTGTAGTTATTTATATAACATGTGTCAGAAATAACACAAAAATTATGATAATGTATTTCATAAAGATGCCACTATGTTTTTTTAAATTTTAAAATCAGGATACAATTTATAAAATTTAGGCTTCCAGGGGTGGGAAACCTACAACCTCAAGGCCACATGTGGCCCTCCAGATCCCCAAGTGTGGCCCCTTGACCAAATCCAAACTTCACAGAACAAATTATTTGTTCTGTAAAATTTGGATCCAGCCAAAAGGCTACACTCAAGGATCCCAGGGCCCCTGGAACAATTAGGTCACATGTGTACACTAAATTAAAAAAAAAAAAAAGCCGAGGGGCAGAAGGAGTTGTATTATATATTTGTCATAAGAAAAAAATCAGGCTTCTGGGAAGCTTGGAGGATATATCCAAATGTAATGGCCAATTATTACCTTATTACATGCTTGCTCCCTGGCCTTTAACTTAATACCTAACACTCAGGGTTTTTGTCATTTTCTTTGTTTTTATTTCATAGTATGCATTTTATGATCCATCTAAAATCAATTTGGGCACTCTACTGGTAGAATTTTAGTGTTATCTGATTTTCATAGATCAAATAATTTAATATTTGTATGGCAGTTTACATTCTGTGTATGTGTGTGTGCTTCCATGCCTATATTTTAGACACAGTCACATGTTCATGCTATTTTCCCCAATTCTTCATCGGCTATCATGGCGTCTATTTAACCATTGTCTTCTTTTAATTGGAAAGTTTCAACAGTGCTAGATGAAAGTCATATTTCTGAATTATCTCAATTGATTGTATGTGACACTCAAGAAAGAAATATTTAAATACATGAAGTCTTGTTCTTTTAAATGTCTTCTGTGCAGTTATTCATATAGTGTTCCAGGAAACACCACCGATACTTGGTTTTCTATCTTACTACCAATATTTTGAGATTGTATCGCAATATAACCTGACTCTTCGTAAACACAGGTGCCTTGTATACTGTGACAGTTAAATTAAAAGGGGAGATTTTGTCTTGATTTTCTTTTTAAACATCTTTACCAAAGTGTCTGCTACAACATAATAAATGACGAATGTCTGAATATATCCTAAAAATTTAGTATATTTGGACAGTCGATTAATTTGCATGTTTATTTTAACCTTATATTATTTTAGGAGGAATGATATTTTTGAAATAAAGGGTTAAGACCCCTTAGAGAAATAAAGAAAGTAAAATTATCTTCAGAAATGGCTATGGTAACACCTCCCAAGGCAAACTGTTGGCAGACCATTTTTAGGGGCGGATTGTGTGCATCTGTGCAAGTGAAAATTTAGGTGAAGGGTGTCAAGTACTCTTCTGAGTCACACTAGAGTCCCTTTATATTTATTTCCCAAACTGAGTAGTAGTTGCCATTTCCACCAGCCCACACATTCCTAATATTTTCCCATCTTTGCTTTATAAATAGCTGGCTCTCACAGCAAAGTATCGTAAATTGGATAGCTTAAGAACAACAGGTTTTTTTTTTTGTTTTTTTTTCTCACAGTTATGGAGGCTGCGATGTCTAAGATCTTGGTGTTGGCAAATTTGGTGTCTGTTGAGGGCTCACTCTTTAGTTAAGAGACAGCAACTTTTAGCCGTGTCTTCACATGATGGAAGGAGCAAGCCAGCTCTCTGAGGTCTCAAGGGCATTAATTCCAAACATGAGGACTCTGTCCACATCAGCTAATCACCTTCCAAAGGCCCCACCTCATAATACCGTCACCTTGGGGGTTAAGATTTCAACATAGGAATTTTGTGGGAGACACAAATATTCAGATCATAGAACTTCTTGTTGAAAAATAGTCAAATAATAAGGCATTTCTCACATTTGGGACTTTATAGGCAAGTAAACTTACATGAAATTAGCAGTTTAAAGATGTGTTTGGATAAGGCTCCTCTGAGGAACAGCAATATTGATTTGAAAGTATGTTTATTTTACTATATGCCTACCAAATTGTACACTAATCAGTTAGGGAAGTGGTATATTGGTAACTAATCTACTATGAACATCTAAAACATCTAAATTATAAAAATGTACATGAATGGACAGAACTTTATGAAAAAATCCTTAAAAGTAAAATTATTAAAATCAAATAAATGTAAAAATTATGTAAGAAATATTTGGATGAAAATCAGCATAAATACAATTAAACATTTTCTTAAAATATTTCTATTAACACCAAAAACATCTTTCAAAAGAAATAATACATAATAATCATTTTTAATCTTATTATTCAGTCACAACCACTGTGAATATTCTGCAGCCTTTGCTTTCATCTCTTCATTCCATGATATTTATTTGTGAAGATTATTGAAGTCATATTGCTCATGTAATATGTAATCCCTCTCCATCAATTGGCATTTAATTATATTTTCCACAGTATCACCTATTTCTCATAAACATAATTAGAAATTATTGTGCAATATTTTATCAGATAACATGATTCCTGTCAGGTTTTACTATTATATCTGTATCTTACTGTTAGACATCTATACCCCAAGGTTTTGCCATATTTTGGATCATTTCCTTAGGACAGATTACTAGATTTGGGATTATTAAGCTGAAAAGGATTGATGTTTTTAAATTTTTTGTTTCATTATGCAAAATTGCTTTACATAACTTATAGTGCTGATAGCAAGATAGGCAAACACTCAGTTCACAGACTTTTTTTTTTGCATTTTGTGCTGATCTTTTTTAAGCTTATAAAATATGATAGGTGAACATGATATTACATTGTTTCTCATATTTGGGTGAAAATACAAATTATTGGATTAGTGGAGATTAGTGGAGTTGAAAATTTTTCCCATATGTGGAAAATACAAAAGAATTTCTTTCATAAAAAATTTCTTTGGATCTACTTTTCCTTTTTGACATTAGAGACTTTAGTATTTTGTGATATTTTGTATAGGATCTTCATAATATAATAACTCTTTATCTGTCATAATTGCAAAAACTATTTCTATTTTTTCTCAATTTTACTGATTTATTCAAGATTTACTTGTAATATGATCAAATATCTCTATCTGTTCTTGCTGGCATATGTAATATAAGCCAAATTAATTTATATCTCAGGACAGCCAGAAATTTCTGGAAGCTTCATTAACTCTTTGCTACCATTATATTTAATTTTTCAGTCACGGCTTCAGAACTCCAAAGGTTAGTGTGAGTAATTTAGTCACTGAGAAAAGCCGGCTCCTTGTGGGAAAGCACCTTTATCAAAGCAATTGGATCAAAGCTGGCTTTGAGTTTCAGAGAAAGCAATTAGATTAAAAGAAAATTAGAATCTTGGCTCACAGTAAGAGCATGTAAAACATAATTCATCTTGATTCAGAGTTTTTAATCTTCCATCATGGGTATCAAATATGTCAGATATGAAAAGTAATTTCAGCTTTGTTTTTAACTTTGCTAAGTTTGGTCACTGTTCCTTAAAAGCAAAAGGTAAGTTCTGATCATTTGGAAAGTAAAGAAGCCTTAGAGTCATAAAAAAAAGTTTATCAATGATAATGCCATATTCTAATCATGTCTTACACTTTGATCGTCTACCATGCCTATCTTGGTGCCTGACATATAATAGGTGCAGAATTTATAATTATAAAATGAATGAGTGGATTTCCTGCAATACAAAGTGAGAAGTCATTAAGCATGTCCTCGTAATACCTGTAGGACTGCCAAAAGGCTTGCTTAGGAGGTGAAAAAGAAGTAGAGAGAAAATGATACGATCTTGGAGGAACAGACGAACACAATTCAGTGAGCGGTGAAAATCAATGAAGACAAAAATGGTGCATTTTCACCTCGTTCGTTTTCAGGGACAGATCAGTATATTTCATTGATTTTTAGTGCTCATTGAGTTGTGTTCTTTTCTTCTTTGGTTGTGCTCCATTCTCTGTCTTTTTAGCTTCATTTTTGTGTTTCATTTTAAACTGTGATTGTTGTGAGGTAGGTTTTGATGGCAAAGTTTTAGTATAATGAGACCATTTTTACTTACTTGATATTTCTGCTTGGATGATATCATTCTTTTTCAATAGTTTCTTAATGGTACTTTTCTGAATAACCTCTCATAAATATATTTTTCTTTATGTTTATCTGTCAACCAGGCTTATATGTGTAAAAAATGTTATAAAATTGAAAGTGAGAAAATTAAACAATTCATATTAAGTTTAAATTTATTAGTATGATCATGCAAAAAATATGTTTCTATTCAATCCACTCATAAAGAAACATTACTTAACAAACATATTCGACACCCATTTATGCAATGCACTTTTGCAATTGCCAAGTATCATAATTAATACAGCTTCAGCCTAAGGTATTCTGTAGTTATAAGTAAATTCTAGTTTATGAGAATTAGAGAGGTGAACTTGAGCTGAGGAGACTGACCATGGAGCTGGTGAAAAAAGAACATACATTGGGCCCAATCACAATGCCCACAGGTAATAGGAGAATAAGTGTTTGAACCAGACTGATGAATACTGGGTGGAATATGAAAGCAGGCACTGATAAATATTAGTGATATTCATTAAATCATCAAAATTTGTCTATATTCGTTCTGAATTTAGGAAAGATTGATCTAAAGGTTTTAATACAGGGAAAGGCTGAGGCCAATATTTTGAAAGATAGAGTAAGAAAAATTATTTGACCTCTAGGCATTTACGATTTTTTAAAGTATATTTATCATTTACAACATGCAGACACTCACATGCAATAGAATTGCAATAAGCACAATTACATCCCAGTTTTTTTATGGATGTGCTCAGGGTAGAAATAATAAATTATGTTAAAATGTAGAATTTGATAAATGCATAATAGAAGTAGAGGCAAATCTTTGAGTGTTATGAAGAGGGGAAATCCATTTCACCAATGAATGAACACTTCATACTGGAGTTCAGCTTTGATCTCAGTCTTAAATGATGACTCTCATTGACAGTTTTGAGCATTCCTAGCTGAAGAAGACTAAGAACAAATTCATAAAAATTAGGGTATAAAAGGTTATGTTGACAGAATAATCCTATTTGGTGTGAATATTAAAATAGCCTAAGTATTTATCTTAAATTAAACCTGAAAAATTAGGCTTTGGGAGGGCCTAAAAGATAAGATGTTTGGACTTTATTATAGCCAAAAATGAAGTACTGAGGCAAATCCAGGATTGGGCTATTTTGTCTTTTTGCTTTCTCAGTGGCAAACCATGTTTTTCTATCCGTGTGTGATTTCTGCTAGTTGTTGTTGAGTCTCTACATACTCCTTCCTTCCTTCATTAATTATTCTATTTATTATCAAAATTATCAATTAAGAGTTGTAAAAAACTAAGGATACGTCAGTACAAAAAACAGATATAGTAGTCTGTCATGTAATGAATAGTAATGGAAAGCTACATTTTTGTGTTTTTTTTTTTTTTGAGACAGAGTCTCGCTCTGTTGCCCGGACTAGAGTGCGGTGGCGTCATCATAGCTCACAGCAACCTCAAAGTCCTGGGCTCAAGCGATCCTTCTGTCTCAGCCTCCCGAGTAGCTGGGACTACAGGCATGCACCACCATGCCCAGCTAATTTTTTCTATATATTTTTAGTTGTCCAGCTAATTTGTTTCTATTTTTAGTAGAGACGGGGTCCGCTCTTGCTCCGGCTGGTCTCGAACTCCTGACCTTGAGCAATCCACCCACCTTGGCCTCCCAGATGATGCTAGGATTACAGGCGTGAGCCACCGCGCTCGGCGGAAAGCTGCCTTTATATCCTTGGTTACCAAACATCGATGCCCTGGAAGTGAAAGTTTCAATAAAAGTAATAATGATTATGCCACATAATTGTTCCTTATAGCACAACTGGAAATGCTGTCTATTGCCACTGCCAACATTGCCTTTCTATTTTGCTTTGGTTAGCAAATTGAGCAAGAGTAAATTAACCTCTGTCTCTCCAGGTTTCTTATCTAAGCTTTTTTGAAGTGTCTGTGTTATTTTAAACCTGAAAGT
Organism: Avahi laniger; assembly: GCA_963575035.1. NCBI lineage: Eukaryota > Metazoa > Chordata > Mammalia > Primates > Indriidae > Avahi > Avahi laniger. The sequence goes on from CAUYSK010022722.1 coordinate 23,764, forward strand.
GAGAATAATACACATAATAAGAATGTGTGAGAAGAACTTATATGTGAAAGTACTAAATCATACCATATTTTTTGAATTGTTAGCTGTCCGTCCATGAGTAGATTACGGAACTGTATATACCTATACTTTCATCTATCAATCTATCCCTATATATCTATCTAGCTTATATCATCTATTATTTTTCTACTTATGAATATGTGGTATATGTGTGTATGTGCATACATGAATTAGATCATGTGCTCTGAAAAGCAAATGCCGTATCAGAATTACTCGTGCTGGAGAGTGAGGAAATGCCTGTCAGGAAAGAAGCGGACAGAATCAAAAGAGGCAGAGAGAGCCATCATACAGTGTTGCAGGTTTCATTGCTGGGAAGGAAAAAGAGAGGGACTGGCAGAATCTTAGATGCAGCATACTTCTTAGAAAATTTTGGCTAAGCCATGAGGGAGTCCTTGTACCAAAGTGGGCTGTCAGAGGAGTCCTGTATCTTTTAGGAATGGACCTCCCTTACTAATTCTGTCCTGCTCAGCCATTAGCTGAGAATAACCCAAGGATAGCATGGCCTTAGCAAAAATGCAATGGTGGATTCTAGAACACAGCAGTTGGGCCGCATGCCAGTTATAGTGCCTGCAGCAGGAAATTTCATGCACACCACAGAATACATATATGCACACATGCATATATATCTGTGTGTGTGTGTGTGTATAAATATTAAAAACCAATGTATATTATTCCCCCAAATGAATTTTAATGCATATTTTAAAAATATATTCATTTTGTTACTATCATGAATGTTGTATTAGTGAAGACATGTTTTTATTTCTTTCATTTGTCTTAAAATTTCCAAGTAGTACTATTTCCTACAGCAGGGGCTATAAAGAAATGAGTAACCTTACTTGAAGAGTAACCTTACTTGGAGACAGTTACTTCATCTTTGTGGAAGACTTTTAGCATCTAGAAATGAAATTTTACCGCTTACCTTTCAATTTTCTTCTCATGGAAAAGAACAGAAAGGCAATGTTGGTAAATATACATAGAATTAGTGAATACATATATAAAATAGAAAAAATGTTACTTTCATATGCATCAAAAGATATAGGTTTCATGCACACATACACAGGTCAAGTGGAGAATTTAGTTGACTTGAACAAGGAATGCCTCATCATGGGGAAAAGTATAATTTAATTTACTTATTCATTCATTCATTTAAAATCATAATGTACAAGAATTTATTGAACATCACCTATTGACTAGGAATATTATATGAGTAGCTTATGAATTCAAGATTGATAGGAATCTTCAGCTGAGTTTTTTAAGAAATGCGGCATTTGCTTTTAAGAGAGAAGACATGTGAGCATAATAAGCAGAGAGCAAAAAAGAAGTATATTCAGAATTTAATTGTGATGAACATATATCAGCCTATATACAGGTGTTTGTTGCACTCTTATACAGTCTTTCTTAAAGAAATATCTCTACTACAAATTTTCATTGCTTTGAAATGAAAAATAATTTCTGCCATTGTAATATTGTTTTTTTCCAAATAATTTCAGCAACTAGAATAAATGAGGCTATTTTTCAGTATGAGGTTATGACATAAAAGGAAGTGATGAAATCAGACATGAACTGTGCAGTTAGAATAGCCTGAAGGATTTTTCTTTCACCGCAATTGATATATTTGAGCTATGTTGAAAGTTCTTCTAGGTGAAAAATGGTCATGTCTTTCCTTTCTAGCATGAGAATGAATTGTTTTATACATTTATTTTTTTACTTTATTCCTAAAATAAACATTAAGAGCAAAATTTCACAAAACAATTAATCTCTGTTATGTGCACAGTGGCAACAGAATGAGACTGTGAATCAGATGATCCTAGTTCTAAGCTTGCTGGGTCAGCCATTGAATTAAATCTGTGACCTTGTTCAATTCATGTAAATATTTCCTGCCTCAGAAACCTTAAGTGCACAATTTAAGGATTAATCTTTAATAGTAATTTTTAAATTTTTCTGAGGAGTCACATTTTTATACCAAGTCCCTTTAGGAGTTCCCTAGCAAGAAAGAGGGGCCTAATGTGCAAGACAGCACCATTTTTAATATTTGTTTTGTCTTCTGTTTTAATTATGTGTTAAAATTCCTAAATTAATTCCTAAAATAATAGGTTTGATGATAGAAACACCAACAACAAATTAAAAATTCTGGATTGAATCATTTATAATTCTAAAATTAACATCAAAAATCTTAATTTTTACTTCTCTATGGATCATAGGTAGTACCAGGTAAAAATAATTGTCATTTTGCTTATTAATTTATTCATTCACCAGATATTTACTGAGAAGATACTACATGTCAAATTCTGTGTCCAGTGTTATGGAAAGTCAAAGGAGACAAAATACAAAATTTATCAAAGAAGATAAACACATAAATACCTAAGGAAAAAAATATCCATGTGATAAGTGGTGTGCCAGAAGAATTAATAAAGTGCTCTTAAAGCACATAGGCAGAGACTTTATTCTTCCATGTACTGGTCAGGTAACAAGCCTGTAATAGCAATGGATGTAATTTTATTTCAAGTCCTTTGATTTCAGGTTTTGTTTTATAATTGAAGCCGTTTTCATTTCATTTCATTATTTTTAAAGAATATACCTCAAGAAAAATTATCTTTGAAAATATTTTCTATTTTTAAGATTATAATCCTACATCCTATTGGTTGTGTTTCTCTGGGAAACACTGACTAAAACATGTTTTAGGGTCTATAGGGTGCTGACCTTATTGGTGAGCCAGTCTCAAAATCAGAACTAGAACCCAAATACCAATTATTTTTCCCATTACATTTTTTCCCATACCATACTGTCTGATATAAAGATAGTTATACAATTTTTATTTTCTAACTTGAACTGGTAAAATGTTTATGATAAATGTTACTGACCAACTGAGACAAATAAAATAATTTACACATGCATTTTTACAAGTTTATTATTGTATAATTTACATATAATAAACTACACACATTTAAATTGCACAATTTTGATAAATTTTGACATGTACATAAATAAACACAATTGAAGTGATGCTCACTGCCCCCAAATTCCCTGTGTCTATTTGTGATCCTTCCTTCCCAAACTTCTTGATTGCAACTCCATCCCCAGGCAAACAATGATTTTCCTGTCACTATATTAGCTTGCATTTTATAGAGACTTAAATAAATGGAATTGTACAATGTATACTAGATTTCTGGTTTGCTTCTTTAACTCAGCATAATTATTTTGTGATTAATCCCTATATCTGTGTGTATCGATAGTTCATTGCTTTTTATTCCATTGTATGGCTATACCATGATTTATTTATCCACATACATGTTGATGGATATTTGTGTTGTTTCCAGTTTTAGGCTGTTACAAACAGAGCTGTTATGAACATTTGCATTCAAATTTTTATATGGATACATTCATTTGCAATTTTGAGTAAATACTTAGGAGTGGAATGGCTAGTTCATTTGGTAGGTTTATGTTTAACTTTTTAAGAAAGTGCCAAATTGTTTTCCAAATTAGTAGTAATATTTTACTTTTCCACTGATAATATATGAGAGTTCCAGTTGCTCTACATTTTCATCCGTATTGATGTGGTCAGCCATTTTAAGTTTAGACATTGTGATATGTGCGTAGAAGTGTATCATTGTTATTTTGATTTTGCATCCCCCTAATGACTAAAAATGTTGAGCATTTTCTCATGTTCTTGTCATGTTTATTTCTTCAGTGTTGAAATGTCTCTTTAAAGTTTGTCTGTGTTAAAATTGTGTTGTTTGTTTTCTTATTATCAACTTTTGAACATTTTTTTTATTCTGGAAACAATCTTGTTATTGGATATATGATTTGCAGATATGTTCTCCCCAGTTTGTAGCTTATCTTAACAGTGTTTCGGAAAGGCAGAAATTCTTAAATTTGATGAGATCCATAGAATTTTTTTTCTTTTATGGGTTTTGGTTTTGTGTTGCTTCTAGAAATTTTTGCCTATTTTGAAGCCTCAAATATTTTCTTTTATGTTTTCTTCTAGAACTTTTATTGTTTAAATTTAATGTTTACTTCTGTGAACAATTTTGAACTATTTTTGCATGTGGATCAGGTATGGATCAAAGTTTATTTTTTTTGTATATGGATACCCAACAGTGTTTGTTGGAAGACTATGCTTTCTTCACTAGATTGCTTTTACACCTTTATAAAAAAAACAATTGAGCACATATTTTTGTGTCTATGTATGGGTTCTGTATTCTGGTCCATTGATCTATTTGTTTATTCGATCTATTTGATCTTCTATCCTGAAAACTTGCAAAACACCTTTTAGCTCTGGTGGCTTTTGTGTAGATGTTACTGGATTTTCTTCTCAATCAGGTCACTTAACAATAAAAAATATTTCTTCAATTTTGGATGACTTATATTTATGTTTTTTGACTTATTGCAGTAGCCAGTACTTCCAGGATTATGTTAAATAAATGTGGTGAGATTGAATATTCTTGACATATTCCTGATCTTAACAGGAAAGTTTTCAATCTTCATCATTAAGTATAATGTCATCTGTAGGTTTTTCATACACTTTTTAGATTAAGTAATTTTCCTTCTATGTCTAGGTTCCTCAAAATTTTATCACCAGAATATGGGGGGTAAATATTCTATATGAACTTGAATGGAAGGTATGTTCTGTTGTTATTTACTGTGCTCTACAGTTATCAATAATGTCAGCTTAAGCGACAGTATTGTTCAAGTCCGTATTGAGTTTCTGTATACTTTATCTACTGAGAGAGGTAATTGAAATTTCTTTCTGTAATTTTTGTTTTTGTTTGTTTCTTGTTTTGGGTGATCAATTTTTATTTAATTTTTTCCAGGATTATTGACATATGATTGACAAAAATTGCATATATAAGGTGTACAATGTGATGGCTTGATATATTTATACATTATGAAATGATTATCACAATCAAGCTAATTAATATATCCATCAACTCACATAGTTACCTTTTATGTGTGTGTGTGATAATAGCACTTAAGATATATTCCCTTAGCAAATTTCAAGTTTACAATACATTATTATTTTTTAAATTTTCAATTATAATAAGTACATGATAGTTGTCTATCTTCATAGAGTTCAGGTGATGTTTTGAAATGGGCATACATTGTTAATTAATCAAATCAGGGCAATTGGGGTATCTATTACTTCAGGCATTTAACATTTCTTTGTGTTGGGAAAATTGAAATCTTACAGTATTTTGAAATAAAGCTGTTATATGATTTGAGTTCCTTAATACTATGTTCTTTTACTTATTAATCATTTTCACTGATTAAAATCATAAAATATTTTAGTAATAGCAAATTAAAATTTATATAGGCATCTCAGAATTTATTTTCATTTTAACCATTATCTAAAGGAATAACATTTGATAGACTTTTCTAAATAACATACCACTTAAAGCTGTATTCTTATAAAGGTTAGTTATACCATATAACAATTTTACTTAATTATTATCATAACATGTAGCCAAATGTGGATGTTGAAAATGTTACATTGTATAATGATGGAATTTTAAAAACACATTGATGAAATTTATTTAGGAAAAATATTATTTTTCTAACTCTAATTAATAAGGCTAATAAAGTTAAAATAATATATATCTCTTTTGAGAGGTTGGGTGGTCCAAAGCAGAACTGAATGACAGGTGTCATTTAAAACTGTCTCATTGTGGAAAAACACCTTGCAAAAGCGGAGATGGCTAAACTATTTGTTTTGTCTCTTTGTATGTATGTGCGTTTGTGTGTATGCATGTATTTAGTCTTTTTAGATGTATAAAGATTTACTTAAATAATTTAGGCATGAAAAAATATTTTTGTCTTACTCAGCAGCTCATGCACTGGAAAAAAATATAGTACTGCATTTTTTTAAACTATAACTGTTTTGCTTTGCTAATGCAGCACTTACTTTTCCATATGCAAAAATACTCAGGGTCCAAACGGCTAAGCTTATTTTAATATCACTGCAGAGAGACTTGTAATCTGAATCCAAAATCAAGTCATCGGACAGACACATCCTTGAAGTTTAAGGACACAGTTTCCAGTGACCCAGTTTTTGGTGTATTACTGTCATGGTTCACTCTAGGTTTTCCAAATACTATTTCTGTGCTTACTGAGCCTGAGATAGTATGCTTGATTGTGTAAGTTTATATTGGAAGACCTTTAATATGTGAATCTATGCATAGTACTCACCATTTATAACCCTGACCCTCTAGAGCATATGAACACAAACACACAAATCTATTTTGGCTGTTCTTTAAGTGTCATAAATTCCCTGGACTACATTTTCAGTTTAATATATATTGTAATTTTTCTTTAAAGAGAACTACTTTAAATTCTGTTTCTAAAAAAAAATTGTAAAATAATTCGAATTCATTAAAAATTCATATAGAAATATACACACATGGATATACACACATGCATCATAAAATGTGCTCTTGGTACTGTGTAAGAGTTACATCTTTTAAAGAATAACATAGACTGTTGAAATAGTATATACTCAAGAAATATCTTTGATTAAATGACTGCACAGATATATCAAGAAACTGCCTTTAAAATTAATTGAAATAACATTTTAAAAATTGATTGCATCCCATCCAATATCATGGAATAATGTTTTCTACATTACTGCAATTATAGTACCTTTGGTTTTCTTTACCATCAACCTCTTACTTAATACAGTTCCCTTTTTCTACAGTGCTCCCCTTCTTTGTCTTTTCTGCCAAAGCTAAACATAACTGAAGTCTAAAATGTGAGTCACTTTGGAGTATAGCTCCATGAAAGCTTTTTAGTCTGACTATTTGAAAGTAGTCAGGGGCTTTACACTTCCACCAAGTGAATTTTCATATTTTAAACTTATTCCAGAAAAGGCATTGTTTGCTTGATTCCTCAAAAACTGCATTCTAAGGCATGACTTAAGTTCTTAATAAATTAGTTATATATTTCAGTGATAGGAGGCAGCTGAACTTGTCTTTAAAACAAAATTATAAAGCTGACTGTTCATTTTTACTTAGTGTTTCCTCTAACATTGTGAAACTGTACGTTCATATTTACTTCACAGTTCTTTCAGATGATCAGATTTTGCACGTTTCCTAGATGGCCACTGAGAACAAGTTCTTTAGGACCTGAATTGCCAAAGGGAAAGTGTGAAATAGTTTTGATCAGCATTTTGTGGTCCTATTTCTATGACATTGTTAGATGAATAAAGATTTACTTAAATATTTTAGGCATGAAAAATTATTTTTGTCCTAATCAGCAGCTCAGGCACTGAAAAAAATATCGTATTATATTCTTAAATATGACGGCTTGCCTTAGATACACTTTTAATGTATCCATCTTCTTTTTTCTCCTTATAGCGTTTCATCTATTCTCTGCATTTTCCTCCTTTTGTACCCCAATACCAATATAGGGTTCCAAATGTGGAATCAATTTTATGCCCACTTTTGCCTACCTGAAATGTTTGCTCATAATGATAATTCTGGATGGGGCCACTCACAGGTGCACTTTGTAAGTGTAAAATTCTGATCTTTGAGGCCCAAAGGTGGTATCTCCAATGGTTACATAAGATTTTCCAATTTCCTTTGTTGAGCTAGCTTGCTTCAGAGTGCAGCTGCTGATAATCATCACATTGTCAAAATGCATTACAGACAAGGTGTCTCATGTGAACCCGTTGAAAAGATGACATAATCTACATATCTGTGGTTATTGATCAATATTTATTTAACAATATGATGATTTCAGAGGGATTTTTACAGAGGAAAATATTACACCTGATATATAATTATGGTACCAGATTATTGGATTTATTTCAAGTTTAGTTTGTGAAAACAATTGAAAGAACTTTATGGTTATTAAGAAGTTAGAAATTCACATAGGCCCTCTTAGTCTTTCTCTGCTAAAGTGGATTCAGTGTACTACAACTGGTAGACTCCTAAAATGGTCCAAGGATAATCCTTAATTAAATTTGACCCTTCTATTACCAACTGTGGTTATAGGGATGAAAACAATGCCTGACTCATCCAAAAAAAGTTTAAAAAATGAAGTTTTGGAGTTTTGTTACTATTACCAACACATATGTCCTGAGCATTTACAATATTCCCAGTATTTTCCTATTTAAAATATAAACACTATAAAATAGATTTGATGATGTTCCTGATTTTACATGTGGGAAAACTGAGACACAGGGAAATTTATTAACTTGTCCTAAGTTCATATGGAGAAGCAGAACCAGATTTTGAAAAAAGATACAGCTAAAAAATATGCTGCTTTTATGAGGAGTATTCTTCAGACATTTTTTCAGTTTTTGTTGCTGAATCAGGACATAAGCTAATTGATCAATAGGAACAAAATACATTAAATGATAGATAAATAATACAAATTAATTCAGAGAGAGGAGACTTCTGTGGGCTGCAATCACCTGGAAACATGTTAGTTAGAAGGCGAGGCTTGCTTTGGATTTTGATGACAAGAGAGGCAATGGGGAGATATTTTGTTGAGGTGAGTTAATGTAGTATTCAGATAAATGTAAAATATTTTAAAGCACTTTATAAATTCCATTTTAAGGGTAGTAGATAGGAATCTGATTCTTTTAAACATTGTAATTCCTGGCTTAAAATGGTTCATTAGCTATTATTATTATTATTTTAGCACATATTTTCCCTTGTGATTAGTTTTCTTGTGACTTTTTCCATAGGCAAATATAATAAATTCTTGTTTAAAATACATGTATTCTCTAAGTAACACTAAAATGTAGGTTTAATATTATTAATTTATTAGAGTAAAAGAAGAAGAAATGATCAGGATCTATAAATGAAGGAGACAGAATGAGGGTTGAATGGGGAAGCTTCTTATGTAATGAATTGTCTTACTTGAAGTGAATGTCATGGCTTTTGATAAGCACAAATATTCAGTAATTAAATTTTAATTTTCATAAGTTTATATCACATTAGTTAATAGTTTCTTGAGTTAATATAGTGTTGAAATGCAAATCATTTTCACATTTTTCTCTTTAGTAGGAAATATGTTCTATAACTATGGATGAAGCTCATCATTAACAATTCCAAGGAAATTGGAAAATTCCTTTTTTATTTTTCTCTTTTTTTCTGTAGTGCATGTGTTAGTCTTCTGAGGTTGTTATCACAACTTACCATAAATCTGATGGCTTACAACAATAGAAACGTATTATATTTTCACACAATTCTCAAGGCTGGAAGTTCAAAATCCTAATTTGGCAGGGTTGGGCTCCCTTTGGGGGCTCTGCAGGAGGATCTGTTCTTTGCCTCTTCCTACTTCTCCTGGCTGCCCTGGCATTCCTTAACTTGTGGCTGCATCACTCTGATCTCTGCCTCTGTGGTCGCTTAGCCTCCAGTTCTCTTGTTTATCGCTAACCTGTCTCTGCCTTTCTCTGAGAAAGACGTTTGTCATTGGATTTAGGGCTCATTGGGATAATCAAAGATGATCTCATTACTTAAGATCCTTTCCTTAATTCCATCTGCAAGGACTCTTTTTCTAAATAAGGTAACATTCACAAATTACAAAAATTAGGATGTGGACATATCTTTTGGGCAACCACTCAACCCACTTTCCTTCTGAGCTTTCCTCAAAATCTTTATTTCATTTGCTACCTATGGTTAGAGCTCCCTAGCTAACTGTGCTCCCTCCTACCGCACTGTAGCACTTAGGAAACTGTCAACTCTCTCCATTCCAAATCTTTCTTAACTTTCAAGACTGGTATCTAGTTCTCTGAAGTCTCTATGCTTTACACACTGACAAGGGTGGTGAGCATGATCTCAGTACAGTGGAATCACTTCTCATTAGAGTAAAACTTCTGAAGTGAGCAGGATAGACTGAATGTGTAAAGAACATAAACATGGAAAACCTGAATTAATATAGCTGGTACTGATAAGTACACACAATTCAGAGATTAATTAACTCAAACATCTTGAGAAAATTATTTACCATCTTTCATTTCATGCACTTTTACAATCTTCTAATTTTTCTGTTAGCCTATATTATATTCTTAAATTTTCTGGAAGTAAAGAAGTATTAATCTTATATTTTGGACCAATAATGGAGAGAACAGATACAAGTAATTATTCTGAAGTGAGTGCTCATTTAATGGAATGGTAATAAGGAATTTGTGAAAATCATATGCACTATTTAAATTATTCTCCTATTCTTACACCTTCTCCCAGACCTAGAAAGATATTGTTGAATTGGTCAAAGGGAAAAAACAACATGGTTTGATTCCATTTAGCTATACTAACTGTTCTTGAGAGTACAATATCTTCCTACTGAAAATGCATAATCCTTAAGACAAGAGATAAATTCAGGTCAGACAGTTTACTTGTTAATTTGTTTGGTCTTGTCAACCTACAGATTTTTATGAAATCATATCATAAGGCAGGTCGTTGCTAATTCCATCTTATCATGTCTCTGGCTAAGGGAATCTAGAGGTGCATAACATAAGAAACCTAATGAAAGAAAATATTTGCTAATTAATTCGCTCTTTATATTCAACATTCATAATTTAAATAATCTATTATTTTATAATAGTAAATCTTTATTTTTATTATTTATATTATTTTCTAAATTCTGTAAGTCATATCATTGCTTTTGACATTAGTTTATTTTTAATAGCAAAATCTATGAAATATAAATTAGAAAAGTGTGTTGAAGCGTGGAATTGTATCCACACATGGAATGCTTTGACAGAATACCCTAATTAGATCTATATGCACTTACTGTTTAACTGACATAGTCACAAATAACTGGTCAAGGAATTTTGGCTTTATATACGAGATGCCAATTGAGTGATTGTTAGTTTTCCTCTTTTCAAGTGATGCAGTCATGTTTTATCACTTTGTTTTATCGAGGCTTAGTAAATTTTATGTTGAGAAAGGCACTAATCCTCTCCTTGCTAAATAAGTATTACTGGGCTCATCAACGCTACAATAAAATCCTGGCTTAGGGACACCAACCATAAAATGCAAGGAGCAATAAGATTTTTGAATGAGATTACTTAGCCTGGGTCAGATGTCTGGAGAATAGGATCTGGAAGAAGCAGATATGAAAAGTCTGAATAAATTTACCAAACTAAAGTCACAATAATGAAAGTGATATTCAGGAGGTTTGGAGGAGTCCTCTCAGGCTGCTACAGGGATAGGGAGGTAATCAGGCAACAGAAAAAAAGTAAAATGTCACTTTTGAATGTTAGATAGCAAATTGCCCCTATTGGTGTTTTCTGTCACACCTAACACTTCTACAAAGTGGCATAAGTATTTTTGAAGAATTCTAAGAAATGGAAAAATTGCACATGAGAATGCATGATTGCTAAACCCTAATTTATCTTTGTAAACCTCTCTGATTTGTCATACAAAAGAAGATTAAACTATGTGAATGATAAAACAAGATCCTCTCTATATGAACTAACTCAGAAAACTGATTACCCCCAATTTTTTTTTTATTCACATTGTGATAGAATAAGGTAAAACTATGAAGGGAAAAAAGAAAATTCACAAATTGATAGAGAACATTTTGACTGACAATAATCGCTATAGCCAATGCTTTATTCATTTACAATAATTGTAAACAATATTTGTTAGTTCTTAGTATGTGACAGATACTGTTCTAAATGCTATGCACGTTTTTCTTTATTCAGTCTACACAATTGTCTGATTACTTAGACACTATTATTTGCTCCATTATGAAGAGACGAATTTAAGATACAAAGAGTTTTAGTAAGTACCCCAAAGGCACAATGATAGTAGCTGGCACAAATAATATTTGAACTTTCCCAAAATGATCCAGGGCTGGATATTGAAGGAGCACAGCCATAGACAAGGCACTGAGATGCCTGATACAAGCTGTATAATGATTCAGTCTTTCACATCAAGAAAGTGGTTAGGAAAAAAATGTACAGATAAAAACATCATTTCTGATCTCCAGAAACTCCAATAGTAATATATTTTATTGCATACTGTACATAGGAGAAAAATAAAATATTTTAGGGATTTTGAATATTAAAGGACCACATCTACATAGAATGTTCAGAGAAAACCTCTTTAAAAGTTTCTAATCTATTCTAAATAATGAGAGTGTTTTGGGATGTGGAGAGAAAAGTTTAGTATTTTAAGCAAAGTCAGAGTTAGAAAAGAATAAACCTGGTTGACTGAACCAGAGTGTGGGATAATATTGGAGAGGTATATTAGCATGAGGTAATGGAGAGACTAAGATTCAAGATAACAATTCAAGATCGAGTTTAATAGATATTGAGATAGTAGGATGACAATGAAGAAGTAGAACATTGGTTTGGCTTATGATCTTTGAAGTTGTGTATCTTTGATCTGTATCCCATACATACTATTTATTAGATGTGATCTTAGTCAATCTATCTCACTTTATTATGCCGTGTGTAGCTCATACATAAACTCATGTTAATAAATGCATTTCCTTCAATAGCTTATTTTAAGGGTTACATGGAAAACTTTATAAAGAGGTATGATCATGGTGTTTGCTGTACATTTAGGAATTATCCATTTATTAAACAAATATTTACGAGGGGCTACTATAAACCAGCCATTTTATTATTGTTATTAATTTTATTATTATTGCTATTTTATTACCATTTTTTATTGCTAACTAATTGAGGAACTTATGAGAAAAGATATGGAGGCTGGATGGAAAATGAGAAAGATAAGAGGTGAAGGAGCCAATTTGAACACAATTTCATGGTATAAAAGGAGATGAAGAGATCTAAACTTGGAAGATGCCAGCGGGCAGAGGAAGGAATCAGTGAAGATATTCAAATAGTTATAATTGAATAGATTTGTGTACTTCTGTGATTCTTACTTATGATTTATATTGGGTTTACTTTCAGATGAGGTATATACATAATTCAGGACAAATCAAAAGAGAGAAAAAACCTTTGCAATAATATTTGGAATGAGAATATATAAAGATATGCTTGAGATTTTTGAGTCTAAAACTTTGCATACAGCAGTATATCATCTGTTCTGCATTAATTTTATATGTTTGATCCATGTAATTTTACATAAATAACTTCCTAAAATTTTCTGGGCCTGGGAACAGGATTTTGAATTATGGAAATAATGAGTATAGTGAAAACTAATGATATAAATATAAGGTAGATAATAATAATGATGGAATCTGTGAAATAAACCAAGGAAACTATGCTAATGGGATCTCCCTAACACCCAAACCGGACTGACTAACCTTTGGTGTATACATCTAATCTTGACTTTCCAAAAGGAAAACTAGCCAATCCAATAAGCCAAACCTTATATAATGCTTATAATGGGAAAACTAACCTTAATAATTCTTTATTTATTTAACCATGTAAAAACTAAATATACCTGACTGATAATGACCTTTATAATTCCATTGGAAATGTTGGGTTTGGGGATCTGAAATGTCAGTTCTTGTTACACTTATGGCTGAAGAATGACCAGACATACCAAAATAAGGCAAGCACGAAAATGAGGTTTATTGAGGAGAGAAAGATAGGATTATAAAGCAAGAATAAGATATAAGTTTACAGAGTGTGATACATAGGCCACAGATGACAACTGGACCCACTGTTATAGCAAAGAGAGAGCAAAAGGGAGGGCCTGGTTAGGGTCTGCGTCTTGTTCTATAGTGCCTGGATTGGAACCTCCCCATGGTTCAAACATCACCATGGTACCACTTTGATTGGACAGTTGGGAGTTGCATGACCTGAGTCTTACTCTGCATGTGCGGGGGTTGTTCTTTGTCACTTTCTGGACCCTATCGTACCTATGCTGCTTGGCCAGTGGGCTAGAGAGTCCTACGTATTCTTTGGCAGTTGGTGCACTAAGTTCTGATTGGCAGATTTGTAGGGTGTTCCCTCCAGGTATGGCAGTAGCTCGGATGGGATGAAGGTGGGGCAAGACCAAGATGGAAGCCTGGGGCCCACCCTTGTCCTTCTTCCAGGTAGAGCAGTTGCACCAAAGCAAGGCACCCACTTTTGTCCCCAGGAAACCCAGACTTCCTTGCTAACTACCTAACAGAAACTTTAGTAAAATAAACAAATAAATAAATATACTATCATGCCCTTTGTATATATATCATACAGTACAAAAAATTAAAAAATAAAGGGTCCATCTTTAATAAGCCTCATGTTTCATATAAGTTGAGTTTCTTACATGTTTCCTTTGATATACTCCCTGTTAATAAGGAAATATAATAAAGCTTGCAATGTTAAAATAATATTATTTCAATTTGACAAAAATATCAGATTAATATTTATGTTTGCTGAGTTTTATTTACATTCTACTCTTTCAAAAAACCATATAAAGTAACTTATAAATTCTTCTCTCTCTGTCTCTGTCTCTCTCTTCTCCCCTACCCTTCCCACCTCCCTCCCTCCCTGTCTCTCTCTCTCTCTCTCTCTCTCTCTCACACACACACACACAAACACACACACACACACACACACAGGAAGGGTGATATAAATGCAATAACAAGGGTAACAATCACTAACAAAAAGAAGAAAATATGCTAACTTTATGAGACTAACATAGTCTGTGATTGAGGATAGTATGTCACTATGAGTTTCTCTGCAACCAAGGCACAAAAGAAAAATGAAAAAGGTAAAGAAAAAAATATACAGTAGGAATCATTTATGTTTCTTGGTATATTAAACCTTTTCTTATATTAAAAAGAAAATCTTACATGGGAATATTATAAAACATGCATTGTGTGATATAATTCAGTGTCTTAACTACAAAATATAGTAAATACAGAAGAGTAATTCATATTCAAATATATATATATTTAGTTTTTACCAAACTAATTTATAAAGGAATTGTAACTAAGTTCTTGTGCTCTAATATATATTTTTTAAACTGTGGTAAAAGAAAAATAACATGTGATATACCCTATTCGCAAATATTCAAGTGAGCAGTACAGTATTGTAATCTATAAGCACAGCATCGTATAGCAGGTCTCTATAATTTTTTCATCTTGCATGACTTAAATTTCATGCTCATTGAATAGCAACTTCCTATTTCCCCTCAAACCCTGGCAACCAAGCATTCTACTTTCTGCTTCTATGAACTTTACTACTTTAGATAACTGTCAAAACAAGTTATGGTGAGAAGGGTGGTGGTTTTGTTGAGGAACAATAAATGATTACTAGGGAGAATGAATGGATCCTGGAACAGAAATATATTGTAAATAGTTCTCTTTGGAGTTTTACTGAGCCTAAGAGACAGACGTTATGTTCTGAAAGGATCTGTTCTAGTGTGGTTATATTCTTGATCTTCATTTCTACAATAAATATTGAGAAACAGGGAAGAGAAGAAAAGACAATTGTTCTCCTTGGTGGGTCCCACTTTAGGCAGATAAAGGAACTTAAGAGAGCAACTTTTATCCTATGCATTGGGAGAGAAAGTGAGGTAGGGGAAGGTTAGAGAGAACTTGAGGCTTCTCCTTCAGTTCAGCATGTCAAAGTGCCATATTCTGTGGTATCAGTTTCTGAGCCCCAATACTATATTTTTATAAAGATATAATGTGACATAGTCTGGTACTCAATTGCTGTCAAAATTGCTTAAGTTCTTATATTTTTGCTTGGGATATGAAAAGTTATGTCATTTAAAAGACGACCAGGATGGCTAAAGAGTAGAAAGGAGAGTTTTTATTGGTGATAATCAGTTTGCAGACCATAAAGAGACAGTCTCAGGTGTGTACTGAAGGTGCTCTCTCTTGGAAGAGGGAAAGAGCAGGTTGGTTTTAATACCTTATAAGATCTGTATTAAATAATAGAGTCATACATATTCAGCAGGTTTGGGGGAAAACTATACATATTATGAGGGAAGTCAAGCACAATGGGTAAACATATATGTAACCTATATCTCATGCTCACTTTGGGATGGAGCTTTAGCATTAAAAAGAGATGGAATTTAGCTCTTTATGGGAAAAGATGAACCATAAGACACAAAAATAGTTTGTGCACAGTCTCTATAAACTGACTGTAACTGACTTGAGGCCTAAAGTTACTTATCAGGAGAGATTATAAAGTCAGTCCCCTGTCCAAAGAGTCGCAGGGCCTAAATTAGAGTTAGAAATGGTCTAACAGTTTGTCTGATAGCACAGAGTGTGTTTGGGGAGTTTAGCAAGAGTGTGGTTTTTCTTGTAGCCATAGGAATTTAGGAAGTTGCCATGCCAACAGAGCCTTGAACCCTCCACCAGTTGTTAACTTTTGTTTTGTTTACCTTAGGGTCCATCTTAGTTGATAAAGGGGCATCTATTTTGGTCTATATGATCACAGTTACAAGAAAACAGAAGTCCTAACCACCAATGAGAAAAAGCTGAATAATCTACAAAACTATAAATTTTTGTATGCCCGTCAAAAAGCTGAGGTCCTAAGGCAGACAAATAAACCAACTTCCTTAGCATATAAATTTGAAATAGCATAGAGATCCAATCAAAAGGAAACTTAGCACTCACTCACAAGTTCTTTATGACATTCCTCCTTTGCATGCTTTTGAGAAAGATTGCAGGTATGGCAAGACATTAGAGTGAGCCCCTTCAGTGCTACAGGTATGAAGGAGGTGATGACCACTATTGAGGGACAGCTGTGAAGCTCATACCACTTCTCTGGACTCTCATGTGAAGCAAACTTCTTAAGTTACTGGGAGATGGAGAACAAACTCACCTCCAGGAGCAAGGCGAACCTCCACTGTTTCTGGGGCAAAAAAAAAGCAAAACTCTTCTGTTTCTGGAGGAGGGATAGGAAACTCTTGCCCCTGGGACTCAGTCAAAAACTCATTCATGCTGAGGAAGGGCAAAAGAAAAAGTTCCTGTTCTCCTGAATGAGTAGTGAGAAATCATCTTGGGCTCAGGATTCTACACTATTGTCAAGCAGAAGTCTTATAGTCCTGGGGAAAAGGCAGGAGACTCTCATCCACTCAAGACTGATCACAGATACAAGGCAAAGTTTGGCTTTCATGGAAAATAGAAATGCTAAGAAAAGTCCACCCAAGAAGACTCAAGAAACTGTTCATGATTGTCTGAGATTGAGACTAGAGCAGGACAACAAAGAACCCAACCAGTTTGTACGACAAGCATACCTAATGACAGCACCTTTCTCATAGTATTGTGGCAATGGTTATATTTGCCAATACATATAAAGCACAGTGCCTTGGGTGGATAAGGCTGTAGAGAATATTACTACCTATAAGAATATTCTAAATGAGAAAAATAAATATGAAGTGAATATGGTTATGACTTCTATTATTATGATCAATGGTAATAATAAAAATGGAAATTTACAAGGTTTGTATTTGCACTCTAAGGTCAATAGCTATACATTTTAAGCATGAAGATATTTTAACTTAAAAACTCAACAGATATAATTATTTTCATTTAGTTATTTTAAAAAATATTCATGTTCTAAATGTTACTTAATACATCAAAATACTTCAAAATCATTATTAGTTACATCAAAAGCATACTCAGACATAACAGTAATTTGTCAAAGTCTCAGTTTCATAAAAATCTTTCTCAAAATTGTTGGACCATTTTCATTGAATCAAAGAAATCTTTCTATATAACAACAGTGGCAAATGAAGTCATATTATTGTAAGAATGGAATTGTCTTTGATTAAACACTGATGAAATGATGCATTTAATTTGTTCATCATTGAACATAAATGATTTAGAGTGAAAGATGAATATTCTTCTATTAAATTTATCAAAACTTCAAAATTGAAGAAGCTTTGTTTTTTTGGAGCTACTTCTTTATATGAAGAAGTGTTTCAAACAATAAAACTGACAATATTTCCTTAGAATTGGTCACCAAGGTCACTTTTTTAAAAGATAATTTATTTGACTGTGGTTTTGCTGAGGAAGAATTTATCTTGGAACAAAGATTTCTGCTACTCATGTTTTATAGTAACAGACCATGTTATTAAAGTTTTTTCACTATATGTTTTCTTTCCAGTTTAAATTAATGAGACAGAAAACATATGGAAATAGAGTCTGCCTGTTTGTAGCCTCCATCATGTTCAAAGTGAAAGGTACATTTGGATGGTGTGGGTTGGCGAAGATGGCAGATAATTAGAATTAATTAGGAATACACGCACAGACGTAGGACTAGAACAACAAATTGTAGATATCTTCATTGGTGATGTGTGAAAAATGAAATATCAGTTTTCTTAACATGCTTGTAGTTTTTGTTCATTTTATGAACTATTATACAGCATTCTGATCTGATCAGTTTAGTATATTTGACATTAGGTTTTATTAAGCTGAATAGCAAATGGACAGATGCTTTCTTCAGGCGGACTGAAGCCAGTATGTTTCCAAGATGATGTAGACTCTGCATAGTTTTTTTACATTGGTTTATTGTACTCACATCCATTAGAGATTATTACTATGTCATAATGAATAGTGCAGAATGATTACTGTAGCACATTCATTAACATGGGAAAATGAAATACGGATTCGGAATTCCCAGGATGAAACTCCTTGAAACAGTTTTATCTCAGTATGAGATTGATGGGAAATTTCATAACAGGTGGTCTCCTCCAAAGTCCCTAAAAAATATTTGGGGACCTTGATACTATTTTGATTCTTCTCAAAGTATCAATATTAATCTTTAAAGAATCAGAAAGAATATATTTAAAATACCAACATATGGTGCCTATTTTGCATCATTAACTGTAAGTGCCCACATAGAGAAGTCCATGCAATTGAAACATAAAATCCAATATCATATCTAAAAAGAAAAAAAAAATAGATGAGAATGGAATAAAAAAAATATCTGCAACAGGAGTTACTCAACTAGTATTGTTTTTTTTTGTATTTTATATTCCTGTTTATTTTTTTTCTCCCATATTAAACAGTAAGAAACTCATGGCAGATTCTAGGTCTTGTACATGACTTCATTTCAGGTACCTGTTATTTTTTTCCTGACATATTGGCCCAATATATATGTGTTGAATCACTATTACTTAAAATAATCAATGTCTGGCTGAAACAATTATTTGTAAACTTCTTTAAAGATACTTTTGAATGAAAGGTCTACTACATGAATTTATAGGCACCTTACATTAGTATCAGCTTGATTAAAGAGGTCTTAGATAATATAAGCTAAGCTTTCACTTCCACAGTTCTAAATCTAAGCGATCTAGTCCTGTGTTTCCTGCTGTATATTGATGCTTTTGTGTTCTGCTATAACTATAAACTCCCCAAGTCTAACACAAGGCGTCTTGTGTACTTTTGTCATTGTCATCAGCTTACCTCAGTTCTTTTTTTTTTTTGAGACAGAATCTCACTCTGTTGCCCTGGCTAGAGTGAGTGCCGTGGCCAGCCTAGCTCACAGCAACCTCAGACTCCTGGGCTCAAGCAATCCTACTGTCTCAGCCTCCCAAGTAGCTGGGACTACAGGCATGCGCCACCATGCCCGGCTAATTTTTTCTATATATTTT
>CAUYSK010022724.1:0-18743 GCA_963575035.1 Avahi laniger
TTTTTTTTGAGACAGAGTCTCGCTCTGTTGCCCGGGCTGGAGTGCCATGGCGTCAGCCTACCTCACAGCAACCTCAAACCCCTGGGCTCAAGCGATCCTCCTGCCTCAGCCTCCCGAGTAGCTGGGACTACATGCATGCACCGCCATGCATGGCTAATTTTTTCTATATATTTTTAGCTGTCCAATTAATTTCTTTCTATTTTTGGTAGAGACGGGGTCTCACTCTTGCTCAGGCTGGTCTTGAACTCCTGAGCTCAAATGATCCACCCACCTAGGCCTCCCAGAGTGCTAGGATTACAGGCGTGAACCACCACACCTGGCCAGTCCTCCAATTTTTTAAACTCTTATTATTAATTACAATTTTTTAAAAATTTGGCGTATCTGGGAAGGTATACAAATGATGATTATTTTCTTTTTCCCCTTAGTGTTAAACTTTCTTTTCTTCTTGAAATAGTTAGAATTTTAGAACTTTGATAAGAGGGTTGGAAGCTCGTATTCTTGTCTTTCTGTGTTTAAATGTTGACTTCCTGTGTTGAAGATGAAGATTATCATGTTTAAATAAAGTATGCTAGCATTGAAGTTTAGTAAGAGATGTTTTTTATTTTTTAAATTTTTTATTTTTTTAAGTTTAATTTTTGTATCATATAAAGGTATACAACATGATGTTTTGATACATAGTGAACTGATTACTACAGTCAAGCAAATTATGTATCATTTATCTCAGATGGTTACCTTTGTTTTGTGGTAAAAGTTACTTAAAATCTATTCTCTTAGCAAATTTCCAGCATATAATATAGTATTATTAACTCTAGTCCTCGTGCTGTATATCAGGTCTCTAGGCTTATTTGCCCTACCGTTGACCTCCATCTCCCCATTTCTCCTACCCCCATAACCACCTTTCTGCTCTGTTTTTATGTACGAGGCATCTTTTCCTTGAAAACTGTATTTAAGTTTCCAACCTCAAGAACAGTTATTTAGACTTGACCATTACATTTGACATTTGGTTTGTAGCATGTTTTCTTTTTTGTCAGCGGTCTTTGCCCTAAGAGATCTTTATGGTTTGGCTTAATCCTCTTCTAAGTAATTTTTTAATCATCTTAAGTAATTTTTTCCCCACAGAATTAGTAAGTGATATGCCTTCTTATTCCTTACATTTTTGAAAATGACTTTCTTTCGCCAGTTCTAGTGAAGGATAATTTGACTGTGAATTGAATTCTTTGTTCTTGTTTTTTTATTTAAGAGACGGGTCTTGCTGTGTTGCTCAGGCTGGATTCAGATTCCTGGGATCAAGTAATCTTCCTGCCTCAGCCTCCCAAGTAGCTTGGACTACAGGCATGCACTACTGTGCCCGGCTTGAATTCTTTATATGGAATTATAGCCTAATAATTTTTTTTCAAAATTTGATCTTTATTCCATTGTCCATTTAGTATTATAGAAGCAAAGTTGATAACAATCTTTCTTTCCTTTGTAGGTAATGTGTTATTTACCTTCCCCCATCCATATACACGCTCACATTTATTTACTCCTTCCCCAATCCAGTGTTTGTGAAGTTTTTTTTCCTTAAGTTCTAAGATTCAGGAATTAGAGGTTTTTTCCCTGTGTAAACGTCTTTCTTTGCTTCCTTTCCCTCCAGGGCTATTGGATGAGCCCTTCTGATCTGGAAAATCAGCTGAGGGAAATTTTCTTATAAATTTTATATTAATGCTTTTCTCTCATCATCTTTGCTCTTTATTTGTGGAAGTACTAGTACATGCATATTAGATTCTCTAGAATCAATTGTCTATATGTGTTTTTTCTTAGATTTACATTTATTTACTGCCTTTTCCTAAAATATGGAGAATTTGGTTTTCAACACTTTCTGTTCCTTCTGTTCAGTGTATCTGGGCAATTTTTTTGGACATACAGTTTTTCATTTATTAATGCAAATCTTTCTTGTTCTTGAACTATTCTTCTTGTCATGAAAGTCTGTTATATTTTAGCAATACAGTAATTTCCTGAATCTCACTACTAGAGGGATTATTTTTTTAAAAGTTTATGACACTACTATTTTGTTTTTCTTTCGTTCTTTCTGTTTTTTTTTGAGACAGAGTCTCACTCTGTCGTCTGGCCTAGTGTGTAGCAGTGTCAACATAGCTCCCTGCAGCTTCAAATTCCTAGGCTCAAGCAATCCTCCTGCCTCAGCCTCCCAAGTAGTTGGGACTACAGGTGTGTGCCACCAAGCCCAGCTGATTTTTTAAAAAAAATTTTCTGTATAGATGGGATCTCACTATATTGCCCAGGCTGATCTTGAACTCCTGACCTCAAGCAGTCCTTCTACCTTGGCCTACCAAAGTGGTAGGATTACAGGCATGAACTACCATGTCCAGCCTCTACTATTTTCTATTTTATACTTTTTGTTAGTACAGAGCGATTGGCCTAAGTGGCTATCCTTTTGGGATCTTTTTTTGTTATTTGGTAATTTTTCATTGTTCACTCATATTTTTTTAAAAAGTATTTATTTCAGAGTGGGATGATTATATGGATCTCCCTCCACTCCTTGGTGGAGTTTTCATTGTTCCACTTGGCAGTGGGTCATTGTACAATGGCATGTGGGGGCCAAGTCACTGAGATTTTCTTAATTTTAGATATTTTCATTTAATTTTTCTCCTTTGTAGTCAATGGAAATATTTCAGGCAAAATTAGAAGAAGCTGAAAAAACTGCATCCACAAAAGAAGATTATAGACGAGAACAGTGGAGGAAACCAACATTTTCAGATAAAGCACAAAATAGTCAAGAAAGTAGGAAATCAGACTTAGTAAGATATAATAGCAGTTCAAGGGATAGATATGCTACAACAGACATTGTAAACAACAGCAATAAAAATAAGTTTAGTGGTGATGAAAAAGAGAAGAGATCTGCATCCTTAGAAACATGTAGAAGAGAATCCAACCCAAGACAAAATCAAGAGTTTTCTTCCCTTGGAAATTTGAAACCTAAGTTTTTAAGACCCTCTGATGATGAAGAACTGTCATATCACAGCAAAGGCAGAAATTTTGAACCGTCTAGTTCATCTTCAGCATCGGTAGCTCAAGGTTCTTTTCATTGTGGTTTTCGAAAACCCACTGAGACTGGTGAAGAATGTTTAACATCATGGAGTCAATCTGATGGAAGAGGAGACAAGAAACATTCAAATCAAAAGCCATCAGAAACCAGTAGCAGTGTTGAATACCGACAGGTTCCAGGAGGTGTGACAGAAAAATTACAAGATAAAAGCTTGAGAGATGACCCTCCAGACAAAAAACATCTGCAGGACACAAAGCCTGCATTTGCAAGGTATTTTATCATTTGTTTTTTTAACCTGATAAATGAATATTAAAGTCCCGAGGGTTCAAAGAACTGAATATATGTTTAGAACATCAGTTATTAGATAATGACTATGGTCCCCCATTTCTTAAAATTGATAGAAGAGATAAGATATGCAGATTTCACAATACAGTAGTATTTTATGGATTGCATTTATTTCACAGTTTTACTTAAAAAAGAGCTAGAAGAATTCAATAGCTATATTTGCTCATAATTTGTTGCTTTTTTGCAGTTTAAAAAACTGAATGAATTAAGCCTTTAAATGGATGTACTTCAGGAGATATTTTGTTACCAGTGCTATATTACTTTCTAAGAAAATTATCTTATTGTTAAGTATAACCATAATAATAAATACTGCATGTCTGTAAGAGGTCTAGGAGATTGAGGGAAAATGTAAAACTGCTATAGGTCAAATATGAAGTGACAAAGACGTGCCAAAGATCCTGCAGAGGGAGGCATGAACCATGGTTGTTTTGCAGAGAAAGAAATTATCCAGTTTGGGCAATTGACAGATTTTAAAGATAACGTTAGTTTTAAGTGTAAAATAAGGTAGGCTAGTGACTGTACTTGTAATGATTAGGACAATAGGTAGCACTTAATAATTTTGTATTGTTGTACCTGTTAACACTTATGTAGGACTGGGTCAGAAAAAAAGAAAACACAGCTTGAGTGGGATCAAACCTAGGAAAATCTGATTTAGCTGTAGGGCTGGCCCTCTTGGAGATAGCCAGAAATAAAACATAAGTGTCTAAATGATAGTGACAAACTTACACTTGAATGCTCATTAAATATTAATGTGTTAAAAAATATCACCAAGTGAGTGGGACACTAAAGGAAGAAGTTTTAGGAAATAATAGAAATCAATGGTAGCAGTAAGATGTGAGCATTGCAGTTTGGGGTTGTGAGTCTGATAAACCTGTTTTGTTAGTGACTCTGTCTGAAGCAGCGGATTATAAAGCATAGTGTGTGATTTTCAGTGGGAGGGAGCCAGCAAACGTGAACAGAATGATTGGGCCCCAGTCAAATGGGCTCTGGTTCAGGTCAGGGCTTTGCTCCCAGGAAACTGAAGGATAAATCCAGTTGTAGTGACTGAGTAAACGTGGCAGGGATTAGTGTATAAGGCTGTGTGCATATATAATTGTCCAGGCTTCACTCCAGGTAGCCTGAGTGATAGACTAATTCAAGTTCCTAGTTGCTAGTGTGATGGGGCTCTTTTTTCCTGATATTATTAGGGTTGAGTTAGCATTTGGACCATCCGTAGGTCTTGACTTCTGTGAGTGTAGCTAAGCAGAATACAGAAAATAATCTTACATTGTTAGTATTACATCTGGTTGTCTGATTGCTTCATATTTGATTTTCTTACTTAAATAGTAAGCTTTTGATAGGTATACTATAATACTGGCACTCACTAAAAGCTGCGTGTGTGTGTGTGTGTGTGTGTGTGTGTGTGTGTGTGTGTTATTGATTTGAAGATAGTATTCTTTGTTAGCTGCGTTAATTTTGGAAGGTTTGAGGCTTTCCATGGATTCCATGACTGGCTGAAGAGGGAAAGATAATCCAGGAATCATCCCATATGTGTGAAAGAAATAAAAAGATTCCTGAGCATGTTGAGTGCTGTAAAATAAGAGACCAAGATAAGACCTTGAAGAATGCCTGGAAAGACTCAGTGAAAGATGGTTTGAAGCTGTTCATTTGAGCTGAATATGTTGAGTTTTTTATAAAATTCTGGAATTCTAGGGAGCTTTAGAACCAATGAATTTTAGAACTAGAAAAACATCATAGAAATGATTTAGAACTAGGAGAAATCATAGTCTGATGTGTACATTTCCCAGATAAGAGAAACTGAGGGAACTGAGGGCGTGACTTGCACAATGTTATGTAATGAGGGATTTCAGATTTTGAAATGCAAAATAATAAATCCCTTGTAATATTATGCTAAAAATCTTTCTTGTTTACCTGAAATTCAGATTTAACTGGGTATCATGTATTTTATCTGGCAACCCTGAGTGTAACACTTAACCATTTCCTAGGCATATGACCTTTTACAAGTGTTGATGCCTGATCTCACTGTACTTCAGTTTCCTTATCTTATAACAAGGATACTAACAGGCTCTACTTCATGGGGTTGTTGTGTGAATTAAATATATATGGAAAACTTAAGATCGTATCTGGCACATAGTAAGTGCTAAGTAATCTTAGCTATTGTTGCTATTAATATTTCAATGTAGTTAGTTATTTGCAAAGCTTAGATTCCATGTCTTTCAATGCCTATTTACTATGCTTTCAAATAAGGTTAAAAGGAGAACCACAGATTGACTTTGAAAAAAAAGTCTTTTCTTTTATACACTGATTATGGAAAAATTATTGATACCCTTTGTGAGAGTAATTTAGGTAGAATATGAGAAACATTGACCAATTAGAGGTACAGGAGAGAGGAAGAAAGATATATTAATATACGCTGCAAGAAGTGAAGAATTTTCGGTTGAAGTCTGGAAAATACTTTTAGTCTGTTGTAAAATGCATATTGGAATGTACCATAGGTCAGTCTTTCAGACTGTGGCAAAGTTGTAACAACTAATATCTTTGTCTAGTATGAATGATTACGATTCAAAAAATTAGTTGAATTGGTTTTATTTCTTTGTATTGTTTATATATGTTTACCTTTTCTGCTATTTACCTCAATATTATTTTGTAAAACATTAAGCCATTTGCAGTCATGTAAATAATAAATGTATATGTATAAAATTTAAACAGTATAGATAGTATAAAATAAGGACATACAATTTAATTTAAACAGAAGAGTATAAAATGAAAGAGTAAGTCTCCCTGTCTTGTCACCCCTAACCCTAATCCTGCTTGTCAGATTAATAATGTTAATAGTGTCTTTTCAAAAATTTTCTTAGTGCATTTGAATATGTGTAATATGTATATTTAACTTAATATATAAAATTTTATATAGATAACATATATAAAAACTTATGTAAGTTAAATAGCTTTATGATGCATATACTATTCTGAACCTTGTTTTTTCTAATCAATATGTCTTAAAGGTCTTTTCACTTGAGCCCATATGTACCTACCTTTTTTATTTTAAAGGCTCTTTAATATTCTGTTGTAAAATGTAGGTATAACCTAATTTTTTTCACCAGTCTCCTATTGATGGACTTTCAGGTTCTTTTCAGTTTGTTGCTCTTACAATGCTGCAGTTAAGTTTTTATGTGTATCTTTGTATGCTATTTAAATATAGCTGTAATGTAAATTCCAAGAACTGGAATTGTCAGGCTGAAAAGAGCATGCATTTTACTTCTTATATATTTTGTGATATTAACCCATTTAAATTTTTACAGTCATATGTGGGAATGACTTTCTGCTACTTCCTTGCCAATAGCATTACTGAACTTTTTTATCTTTGCTATACATATAGTTGAAAAAGAGACTCTTTCTTTGATTCTTATTGAAGTATATATGGGTGAAGTGGGCCATATTTTTATGGATTGCTTATATTTCTTTTTTGTTTTTGTTTTGTTTTTGTTAAATAGTCATATGTTTTGCCTACTTTTTGAGTTATTCTTTACTTGTGAGAACTCTTTATGTTTGTCATGTAATGCAAATAGTTTTTTCATCATTTGTAATTTTCCTTTGTTCCTTCTTTTTTTCATTCATTCTTTCATTCTTTCCTTAATGTGATCAAATTTATCGTTCTTTGTTATTTTGTTCTTGTTAGGCCCTGTAATTATCTTACCTAGCAGAAAAATATCTGCCAGTAGTGGCCCATGTGGTTAAGAACTTTAAGCTTATTATTATTAGAAATGAAATGTGTTTTTGCATATTTTTTTTTGTTGGAAAATATATTGGCTAAATACTTTCAGGAATTTGGAAACTAGAGTGGTATGTAATATGAACAAAAATTAATGTGATGGCCTTACCTTTTATTAATTTAATATCAGAAACTAACTGATTCTATGTAGTATTTTAACCTTTTGTTCTCATTCTTGGCGGAGTTTGTTATTGTAGCCCAGAAAGGCAAGAGAAGGATGGCAGGTTCTGAAGGTTTTGAGTATAGTCATGAGATTCTTAGGTGAGTGAGCATTAAATAGGAGAACAACTGGTAAGAAAAGACTAATGGAGATCTTTGAACGCTGCCAGCAGGAGAATAATACAGTCATGTATTGCTTAACAATGGGGATACATTCTGAGATATTGTCATTAGGCAATTTTGTCATTGTGTAAACCTCATAGAGTGTACTTACCCAGACCTAAATGGTATAGGCTACTGTACACCTAGGATATATGGTATAGCCAATTGCTTCCCAAGTGACAAACTTGTAAGCATGTTACTGTACTGAATACTGTAGGCAATTATAACACAATGATAAGTATTTGTGTATCTAATCATATCTAAACATAGAAAAGGTACAGTAAAAATATGGTATTATTCTTAGGGACCACTGTTGTATGTATGGTCTGTCATTGACTGAAATTTATGTGGCACATGATTAATTGCAGTATACTCCAGGTTTTTGAAATGTCATTGGGTTGGAATCCTTTTAATTACTTCTTCCTCAAAAGTGTGTGTGTGTGTGTGTGTGTGTGTGTGTGTATTTTAAAGAGAACACATTTTAATGGGACAGTAGGATTTGCTTTTTAGAAATTAATTATAAAGAGGACTTCTGAAATACAGCAGTGATCCTGGAAGTTGAGAAACGCTTGTACTTTTTTCTTTTTGTAAGATAATTGTAAGTGTCATGGTGATGTTTCTTTCAAAGCATTTGCTCATAATTATAAATGCTTAGAGAAAGACAGGAAGAGTCTTTTCCCTGCTTTTTGCTTCAGAACAATGTCTTCGTTGCAGCATAAACAAAATAAAATAGAATAATATATTTTTCAGTCATTTTGTGCCCAACAACTCTCATTTTAATGTTTTTACTTGACACCTATATTAAATGTGTTGCAGTAACTGTTAATATTGAAATTACTGGTATAAGAGATGTTCAGAATTTTTGTGTATCATGTCCTTTATCATCATCTACCTTCTGTCTACTAATAAACAATTTAATTCTTGTTAGAAAATACTCAAAAAATAATTTGTGTGGAGTATTCCATTTTGTGACAGTGGAAGCCACCTCTTTTAAAGGTCTCTTGAGATTCCAGTTATCTTCTTGAAACTGTGGGCTTTGGATTGACTTTACCATTGGTCTTCCTTGACTGAATCTGTAAGCTTGCATCCTGAGAAGTACAGGGAAGAGGAAAGTAAAATGACAAAGATATGCCCTTTGGATGGACAGGAATAGACTTCTTTAACAACTTAATCAAGGATATTTTTGTTGTAAAAGAGTGTATAAAAGCCAGATTTCAGTAGACTAAATTATGTGTTATGGAATGGTAGAGATAAAAGTTATATGTGGAAGATACAGGTTAAATGAGTACCTCTCCTACCCCCTACCCTTTTTTCCTTTTAAGGTGCAAATACTTGAACATGTTTATATTCAATGGAAAAGAGTCAGTATCCATTTTAGAAGATGGAAAACATACAGAGAGATGATAAATGGGACAATTGAGCAAGATCCTCAAAATTACTGTGGATGAATGTGGGGACCAGTTTACTCATACAGTAGAGTAGGAGGATTAGCCTCCTACTAATGTTAAATGTTGAAAGAAATGGGCAATGCGGCTATAGATTATGAGTGGCAGTGGACAAAAATTTAGGGATTCTTTCTTGATGACTTATGTCAGTGTTTTTTGACTTATGATCTCCAAAATATTGGTAATCCTCTTGGTTTATATATGGGCCACAATGAGTTTAGTAGTTTCAGGAAAAAAGTGATGCAACAGTTTGGTTCACACACAGCTCACAAAATTGAAATGTCTTCTCATTGTCATACTGTTAGTTACTACTATTAGCTTTTTTTAATCCCAAAATTTCGATGAACCTTTGGAACAAGATTACCCTAACATTATTTGTCCATGTACACATCATATTTCCCTCAAGTGATTCTTGGATGCTGAAAGCTTGAGAAACAGACTGTTTTTTATACTCATTTGGATTTGAAAAACTATCTGGACTGGTGTGACAAGGAATGAATTAACAAGGGATGGTTATTTTTGCATTTGAGGTGTCCCTTGGAGCTTAAGTTGGCCTTAGATGAATTCTTTCTGTTACTCATCTTATATTTACTGAATGCTTCTATTTCCTAGGCTTGACTATATAAAAATAATTATGACATTGTATCTGCCTTCAAGGAACTCATAGGAGAGACAGTGATATAGATATGTGAAAAATATGGTACATGAACACAGTGATACTTAAGAGTCACAGATACGGATGCTCCTCAACTTACAATGGGGTTATGTCTCAATAAGCCCATTGTAAATTGAAAATATTGTAAGTTAAAAATTGTAAGTTGAAAATATTGTAAGTCAAAAATGCATTTAAGCTGGTCTGAAGGTAGGTAGCTATCTCACTTGATTGTTCACAGTCACAGACTGAACTCTTGCTCTACTACTTTCCCCCTTCTTGCTACTGCACTTAACTAGTCTAAAAAAAAAATGCATTTAATATACTTAACCTATTGAACATCATAGCTTAGCCCAACTCTACCTTAAATGTGCTCAGAACACTTACATTAGCCTATAATTGGACAAATCATCTGACTCAAGGCCTATTTTGTAATAAATTGTTGAATATCTCATGTAGCTTACTGAGTGCTATACTAAAAGTGAAAAACAGAATGGTTGTATAGATACTCGAAATACAATTTCTACTGAATGTATATCACTTTCACACCATCATAAAGTTGAGAAACTGCAAGTTGAATCATTGTAAGTTTGGAACTATCTGTATAAGTATAGGTGTTTATAGTTATAATGGTTATGTGCAGGAAGAGATAATGAGCTTTTCTGGGGTAAGATTAGGGAAAATAGGGTCCAAGAAAGTTGTGTAGGGAAAGCTGTAAGGTCTTGAAGGATTAAACTGTTAGGCATTAAATGGGAAGGGACAACCAGCTGGGAGAGAAAAACATGGAAACATGAGACAATATTGTGTAGTTGAGTGTTTGCAAATAGTATTTTGGAGTGTGTGATGCAGTAGCTCCACCAGGACAGGTGTATCACTTCCTAGTCTTTATATTTCTAAATCCTGGTAGAGTGCTTACCATAGACTAGCCTCTGGATAATTTATGAATATGGTTTTGAGTGTGAGGCAAATGAGTAGGCAGGCCTATAAAGATATATGACTATTATGTACCCATAATAATTCAAAATAAAATATTAAAAAATGAGTAGGCAGATATTGCAAGTGCTGCCTTATACAGTTTAACCATGTTTACAAGTTGGATAATATTTTATGAATGATAGGAGAGAAGTATCTCAAGTATTTTAAATAGACCATATTCACATTTTAAAGAGATTCCAGAGACAGTGTGAAGGTTAGATTTGGAAATGGAACAGACTTGAGGCAAATATACTGGTTAGGAGGCTGTAGTTGAGAGACAAGAAGTCCTGAACCACAGGAGTGAATGTAGAAAAGGAGAGGAGGAGCTTGAGTTGGCATCCATGGTGCAGTGATGAAGCTTTTAATTCTGTGGCCCCGGGAAAGGATTTGGTTACTACTTGTCTGTGCACCAGCTCTAGACATTCTACTTTTTAACCTTTTTTGAAAAGATTGGATTATTGGATTTTAAGTATGATGAATGAAGGACTAATGGGAGGATTCTCCTGAGTCTTAGTAATTAGCTTTCAGTGGCAAAGGAAACTAATAATTATTGAGCATCAGGTTAGGTGCAGTGTTTAGAATTTTGTTACTAATACATTACTGCAATTACTGTAATTTTATACATTTCTGAATTTAACTGTGTTAATGTGAGGGGAGGTATTAATCGTTTTCTCGATTTTATAGCCTCTGGTACTTGCCCAATCTCATAAAGCTAGTACATGGCAGAATCTGGACTCGAACTCATGTCAGTCTGAACTGCAGAACTCCTTTCTCATAATACTAAGAGGGATTTCCCATTTCTTGTAAGGAAGATACAAGGTCATGATTGATATTATAAAGAAACAACTTTTAGTTCTTCATGAAAAGCTTGCATTAGAACTGTGAGAATTTGATTAGTACTCTGTTTTTAGGTATTTATACTTTTATTTTTACTCATATCTATTGGTAGATGTGACTCTATTGCTGTATTGACATTTGATATAGGAGTTTGTATTAACAGCCCCTAAAATTTTTCTCCTCGAAAGAAGGAGATGGATCAATGGATAGTTTTGTCTTTTGTTCTTCTGATCCTGTCAAACTTAAGTTTGCTTGCTTGATGGCTTACTTTTTAAATGATGGAGCTCAATAGATCTTGTGTAGACTTGTTCCATACTTGTTCCATGGATTATAGTAAGCATCTATTAGAATAACAGAGAAGGGTTTGTAGAAATATTGGGGAAATCACCTCCTTGTCCTAAAGAACCTTTCATTAGTTCTTTATTTTCTCCATCGGTTCTTGTTGAGATGAAAAATGGACGACCTAGACATAATTTTATGGGGAAAAAAAAAAAAACCTGGTCAGGTACAAATGGCAGAAGGAAAAGCAGCCAAGAAGTTTCTCACTTAGGAAATGGGAATTTGAAAGGTAAACCCTGGAGCAAGCCTACTGGGGAATAATTGCACTCATGCTCTTTAGGAAAAGAATAATGGAGATTATTTAATTTATTTCGTGTTATACATACATATAAAATTTAATATCTATAATTTCCACATAATGGACAGAAATAGTAAATTTCTAAAGCAGAGAATTTTAGAAAATCAATTGAATGAGAAAGAATGCAAATTAAGAAGAGTGTTGATTAGTAAGTAAAACAGATATTATATGATTGGGTTGTCTGAAATTCACATAAGTTAATTTGCAATACAATAAAAGTGACATGTACCTCAGAATTTAATTTGAAAAAAATTATTAAAACATATTTTCCATACCAAAAAAATACAACTGATGATATAAGCAATAACTCTACCCACAGAAGCATATAAAAAGTAATAACATTCTCCTGCTTACATGAATGCAGTGCCCCTACTGTTTGTTTTAATTGTTTTTTAAAATGTAGACTGAAAGAATATGAGGAGAATGAAAATATGCTACTTTCTAATGGTGCTTTACCTCAAATATTTTAGATTTCTTAGTCTAAACACCAGAGTATTGCCTTTCTTTTCACCAATAGGAGAAGAAATAGTTGTTCTAGATGTTTTGTAGAGATTGTCTTTTTAAAAAAAATTCCAATTGCCATCTGTTAAATGATTTCTACTTTTTAATGCCAGAGAACTTCATTATTTAAAAATAATTTCCACGTATTGTTGTTAGGTCAAGTTTTGATTTGGAGAACCAAATTTATAGAAAATATGATTTAAGGTTAATTTTAATAGAGTATTATAAAATCCATGAATTCAGGAAAACTGATCATGGATATATCCTTTATATTTGAAACGATGACAGATTAGACATAGTCTGCTTTTAAATTTTCTTTATTACTCCCTTTTGAGGATTTGTTTTTTTTTTAAACTTTGAGGTATAATTATATCATGAACTGCAGATATATGAAGTGTACATTTTGGTAAATTTTGAAATGTGTGTATTCTCATTAAACTACCACCCCCACAAGTTTCTTGGCGCCCTTTCATAATCTCTCCCTCCTGGCCTTCTCGTGCTTCTACACTCTACCCCTTATCCCCAGACAACCACATATCTGTTTTCTTTCATTATAGGCTACAGTTGTCCCTTGGTATATGTGGGGGACTGGTTCCAGGACCCCTGCGTATACTGAAATCCATACGTATTCAAGGCCCCGCAGTTGGCCCTGCAGAACTCACATATACGAAAAGTCTTTCCTCCATCCAAGTGGGTTTAGAATCCTGTCAATGCTATACTTTTGATTTGTGTTTGGTTGAAAAAAATCCACATATAAGTGGACCCAGGCAGTTCAAGCTCGTGTTGTTCAAGAATCAACTGTAATTTGCGTTTTCTAGAGTTTGATATAAATGTGATCATACATTATGCACTCTTTTTTTGGTCTGGCCCCTTTCACTCAGCATAATTATTGGAAGCTTCATTCGTGTTGCATATATCAATAGTTCATTCCTAAAATTGGATAATATGCTATTGGTGGATACCACAATTTGTTTTTCCATTCTCCTGTTGGTAAACATGTAGATGATTTCCAAGTTTTGTCTATTACAAATAACACTTCTCTGAACATTCATGTTCAAGTCTTTGTATTGACACGTGCTTTCCTTTTGCTTGGATAAGTATCTAGGAGAGCAATAGCTAGATCATACAGTAACTGTTTAAATATTAAGAAACTGCCAAAACGTCTTCCAAAGTGGTTGTACCATTTTATATTACCACTAACAGTGTATAAGAATTCCAATTTTTCTACATCCTTGCAAGAACTTGGAGTGGTAAGCCTTAATTTTGGCTCTTCTAGTGGATGTGCAGTATATCTCATTGTGGTTTTAATTTGTATTCTCCTCATAACTAATGACTACTAATGTTGAACATCTCTTTATGTACTTATTTGCCATTGGATGTCTTTTTGTAAAGTGCTTAGAATGTGTAGTGATGTTACCTCTCTCTTTTTTTTTAGAGACAAGGTCTCGCTCTGTTGCCCAGGCTGTAGAGTAGTGGTCTACTCACATAGACCATATGTGATCACAGGTCACTGCAGCCTCAAACTTCTAGGCTCAAGTGATCCTCTTGCCTTAGTCTTCCCAAGTAGCTGGGAATACAGGTGTATGCCACCATTCCTGGCTAATTTTGTATTTTTTGTAGATATCAGGTCTCACTGTGTTGCCTAGGCTGGTCTCGAACTCTTGTTCTCAAGCGATCCTCCTGCCTTGGCCTTCCAAAGTGCTGGGATAACAGGAATCCTAGCATATCCACTTTATTAGTAATTTATATCTCTTTTTTTGATCAGGCTACAGGTTTATCAGTTTTATTGTCTTAATTAGCTTTTGGTTTCATTGAATTTCTTTATGTGGTTTCTGTTTTCTATTTTATTTCATTCTGCTTTTTATTATTTATATTATTCTGCTTCCTTTGGGTTTAATTTGCTTTTCTTTTCCTAGTCTCTTAAGATAGAAATCTGCTATCATATTGATCTTTGTTTCTACATGCACAAATAATGTCATTTTTTTTCCTATGGCTGCTTTAAAAATGGTCTCTTTTATCAATACATTTGAACAATTTGATTGTAATGTGCCTTTGTGTCATTTTGTATGTGTATGTGTGTGTGTATGTGTGTATAGTTTTCTTGTACTTGGGATTCCTTGAGCTTCTTAGATCTGTAAGTTTGTAATTTTCAACAAATTTGAAAAATTTTGGCCTTTGTTTCTTCTGTTTCCCACTTCTTTTAAGAACTTCAGTTACATGTATAATGGGGTACTTAAGGTTGTCTCGCAGCCTTTTTCATTTTTAAAAATACTTTTCTCTCTGTTGCATATAGAATTTTGCATGTGGAACATTGCTTCAAGTTCACTAATTTTTACTTCTGCAGCCTAATCTTCCATTAATCTTATCCAGTATATATTTTATCTCAGACATTGTAGTTTTCATCCGTAGAAGTTCATTTCAGGTCTTTTTTATATCATTGTTGTATCTAACTTTTGAACGCATAGAATACAGTTATAATAATAATTTTTATTATTCTTGTCTGCTATTTTTTACATCTGTGTCAATTCTGGGTTGATTTTGACTGATGGTGTTTTCTTCTAATTATGGATTATATTTTTGTACTTATTTGCCCGTCTGATTATTGTTGAGTGGATACTAAGTATTACAAATTTTACCTTGTTAAGTGCTACATATTTTTGAATTTTTATAAATATTCTTGAGCTTTTTTCTGGGACATTCTTAACATGGGTTAAATTAATCGGCAGCCATTTGATCCTTTTGACTTCTATTTTAACATATGTTAGGTGGACCAGAGCAGCATTTAGTCTAGGGCTTATTATTTCTCACTAATGAAACAAGACCTTTGATACTCTACCCAGTGCTTTCTGAATTATGAGCTTTCCTAGTCTGGCTAGTGGGACTTGACACCGTTTCCAGGAGTGCTGAATGCTGTATCTCTAATCCTTTGGGGTAGTTCTTTCCCTGACTATGGGGCAGTTTCTTGTTGAATACTGAAGGAGAACCCTCTGCAGTTCTCTGAGATTTTCTCACTATGCAGCTTTCCTCTCTGATATTTTGTTCAGTAAACTCTAAAGTACGTCGCCTTCGCTCAGGAATCCTTCAGGCTCTGCCCAGTTCACTCTTTCTGCACTGTAGCCTTGAATTCTTTCTTAAGGCAGTAAAGTGGGGGAATCTGACCTTGGCTGGAGTTTTCTCTCTTTTTGTGTGAGACTTCCATAGGATAGGTTTGGCACATGATCTCAATTTTAAACTAATTCGTGTTATTTGACTATATGGTATGTTCTGGACTGACTTTGCAAAAGAGCACACTCTCATTGTTTTTAGTCTTTGAATGCAGTTAAATATATTATTTCTTGATTATAGTTTCTTAGATTATCAATAACTTGTCACATTGAATGAGAAGAGTTTCCCAAGATGTATAGAATTATTTGTTTCCTTTTTAGAATTACAAGTGTGGCAATATTAAATAATGAAAAATAGTTGATATATATTATTTATCTCACTGTTACTGAGATTTTGATCAGTTACTATAATTGCCATAGGTAATTATGACATTGTAACAGAGCACCTTAAACTGTTGCTATGTGGTAGAACAGTGAGTTTAATTTTTATGTATTAGAATCATGATCTCCTATTGGTGCCGAATGCTTTGTTGAGGTCAGTTAAAATAATGTTTGGATCTTAA
The DNA here is from genome assembly GCA_963575035.1 of Avahi laniger. Classification (NCBI taxonomy): domain Eukaryota; kingdom Metazoa; phylum Chordata; class Mammalia; order Primates; family Indriidae; genus Avahi; species Avahi laniger. Next base: position 16,196 of record CAUYSK010022724.1, read on the forward strand.
TATTGGTGCTTTCATTGTACCTATATTTCATATGACCTTAATCTATCTTAATCTTAATCTATCCTGGTCCACCAGTAGTCCAGAAGATGAGCCCATTCACATCCTGAGTGTTGATGAGAAGAACAAGTTGGGAGCCAAGATTATCAAGGCAGAGATGATGGGGAATATGGTAAGACTATTAGATGTTGTTCTTTTGGAGAATGGTGATTAACTATTGAAATTCTTGTGAGTACTTTTAGAAGTTCCTCAGCAGTGTGGCTGTATCACACTGGAAATAACTGCTGCTTACTGATTTCTTAAAGAAATTCTTGAACATTTCTAGGAGCAGTACTATCTACCTACTTCTAAATAAGTAATCTACTTTCTCTCTCACATTTCTGAAATTTAAGACCTTAGGGAACTGTGTGCTTTTAAATTTCCTTTTTGCTTCACTATTTGCTTTATTCTTTTTCTTTTTCTTTTTTTTTTTTTTTGCCTGAGCAGCCATTCATCCCAGCTATTTGCTTTATTCTTGCATTTCTAACTTATTGAGCATATTTGAAGGAGATAAAGATGTCATTGTTTTTTCCCCATTTTTAGTCATATTATTAAGAATGCCTATTACTTTCTTAAATCACTTTACCTAGGAACCCTAAAAATAATGAGCCTTTAAAATAAGATGGTTCAGTCATTTATTCAAATTTTAAGGAAATGTGTTTGTGCTTGATACTGTGTTAGATGCTTTGTATAGGCCAGCTCATTTAATTCCCATAGTAAAGTTTGAGTTAAGAGTGATTTATATCAGAATTGAATAGAAATAGGGATGATTTTGTAAGAGCAGCATTCATTCATTCATTCATTATATTTTCACATGCCTGTTAAAATAATATAACAATAAGATGTATATATTAAAGTGCTCATGGCAGACTGGCACAGCCAGGTAGCTTTCCAGGTCTTAATAGAATAGATTCAGTCATGTTCATATGTGTGCACTCATCTCAAACCCAAATATAAGTGATCTTTAAGTAGTCTTCTGTCTTGGTATGCTATCAGTACAATACTGTTTAGTGGAACAAATGGTAGCCAAACAAGCTATTTCTATTAATTTGTATGTCTAATAAAAGGCATATCTTGCATCTGCTGTTCCGTCTCTGTGAATGTGATCCTTGGTAACACTGAACTTGGACTCGACCTAGAGGTTGGTAAGAGAGATAAACCAACAACAATAATGATAGCAAGAAGATGAAGTTTGAGTTTTGAAAGTCCAGAGGCATTAGTTAAAATAGTGAAAGAGAGGTCATCTAGGTAAGAGGTTAAAATATGTGTTCCTGTGTTTATGGAACCACTGCAGTGGAGCGTGCTTTTCTTTGCTTGTCACATAAACCTGCTTATTTAATTTATTACTTCATGATTTATTGATTTATATGATAGTTGTTTTATATTATATAAATTCCTATAGGTTTCCTAGAGTAAAATTGAAATACATTCAGAATTTTTATCTAAAGTACTTATCAACAATAAAGAAGGTAATATTTTAAATCATGTTTTGGCTGTCTTATTACAAATAACTAAAGTTGTAAGTATTGGAGGTTTATAATAGCTAAGGAATTATGAAAATGTCATTCTTAAGGTTAAGTATTTCTTCCATCTCCTTTTCTCCCCCAAAATATATGTCCTTGTAATTATTTACCTTCAAAGCATAAACAAACACCACAGGTATGTGAGAAATTTGTAACTGAGACAAATTCATTAAAAAGGAATATACTAGGCCATGAGTTGGTAATTGAAATTAGATGATGGCTATGTGGGTGTTAGTTATGCTGTTTTTCCTTCTGTGGTGTAAATTTGAAATATTCGTTAGTAAAGACTTAAGCTACATATCATACCAATTTTTACTTTTTTTTTTTGAAGGAATTAGCTGAACAACTTAAAGCTCAACTTGAAAAGGCAAATAAATTCAGAGAAACTGTGACACAGATATCAAAAAAATCTGGGGAAGAGGTAAGTAAGAAAGTTTATTTGCAGGCATGCAAATTCCTTGTATAATACTACTACTCTGCAGTGGCAATATTTTAATATGAGATGTGTCTGTATCTTTGTGTGTTTGTGTGTATGTATGCTTATTTGTTTGCTCATTTTAAAAATTTATTTTCATAAGTTTTCTCTTACATTCCACCAGTGTGCCCTGGTAGAAAAGAGCCTAGGCCTGGGGCCAAGGAGACCCTGCTTTTATTCTGGGCTTAGCTTCTTACTGACTGTTTGACCTTATACAAATAAAACTGGTCCTTAAATTTTCCCCTTATAGAATGAGAGACTTGAGTTAGATATCCATTTCGTATAAAACAAATTACTTTGTTCTATGATTCCTTCATCCATCTGGTAGTGAACAAAACAAATAAAAACAGCCGCCTTCATGGAACTTTCATTTGTGAAGGGATAGAAGGACAATAAATGATAAAACTAATAAATAAATAAATTATACTGCATATTAGAAAGTTATACATCCTGTGGTAGGGTAGTGGAGATTTTGGGTGACAGGCGGATTGGTGGCTTGGGGCCCACAGGTCAA
>CAUYSK010022725.1:0-13113 GCA_963575035.1 Avahi laniger
GGCTAATTTTTTCTATATATTTTTAGTTGTCCAATTAATTTCTTTCTAATTTTAGTAGAGACGGGTCTCGCTCTTGCTCAGGCTGGTTTCGAACTCCTGAGCTCAAACAATCCGCCCGTCTCAGCCTCCCAGAGAGCTAGGATTACAGGCGTGAGCCACGGCGAACAGCCATTAATTCTTAACTGCTTCCTTACTTGTGGTTTTTCTATCTTTCAGAATTATTTGCATTTTTAAGTTTATTCAGAACCATTATACATACTTGCAAGACAAATTTGGACATTCATTTTTCCCTGAGTGAAATGGTTAGATGACATACTTTTGAATAGTACATTACTATAACATAAAAACTCTGGGAAGAAACTCAACACTATTAGAGGTAGTCAAAGAATTACATTACCTAAATTTAATCCAGTTATTTAAATAAGTTACAGAGAATCTTCAAAAACTAGGTAGTTAGTTGGTCTAAATCACTGATTCCAAAGTGTAGTACTTGGACCAGGAACATTGGCATCACCTGCAAGCTTGTTAGAAATGGAAATTCTTGGGCCCCACCTATACTTACTGAATCAGAATACAGCCCGGAACTGTGTTTTAACAAGCTCTACAAGTGATTTCTAACATATGTTTAAGTTGGAGAACCACGCACCTAAATCAATGACTCAAATGCCTACTCACAGTCGGGCGCAGTGGCTCACGTCTGTAATCCTAGCACTCTGGGAGGCTGAGGCAGGCGGATTGTTTGAGCTCAGGAGTTCGAAACCAGCCTGAGCAAGAGCGAGACCCCGTCTCTACTAAAAATAGAAAGAAATTATTTGGACAACTAAAAATATATAGAAAAAATTAGCTGGGCATGGTGGCGCTTGCCTGTAGTCCCAGCTACTCGGGAGGCTGAGGCAGAAGGATCACTTGAGCCCAGGAGTTTGAGGTTGCTATGAGCTAGGCTGATGCCACGGCACTCTAGCCCGGGCAACACAGTGAGACTCTGTCTCAAAAAAAAAAAAAAAAAAATTAAAAAATTAAAATGCCTACTCACAGGCATATACAAGACCAGCTACTTCAAAAATCACTTGGGAAACATTATACATCCAGATTCCAGTTCCCCACTTCCCTTAACCAATTAAGTTATCAGGTGGAAATGTGTGAGCCTGAGTGTGCAAGCATGAGAAAAAATTGTGTGTGTGTGTGTTTGTGTGTGTGTGCGCGTTTGTGTGTGTGTGTGTGTGCATACAGCTTCCCAAGTGAGTCTGAGGCATAATGATGTTTAAAAACCAATGCTCTAGGTCAATGGCTCTCAAGGTGTCCCCATACCAGCAGCAGCAGCAGCAGCATTACCCCAGAACTTGTTTGAATTCTCAGGCACCAGCTCAGACCTACTAACTCAGAAACTGTGGGGGTGGGGCCCAGCAATCTGCTTTAGTAAGTTCTACAGATTTATCATGTGATTCTGATACACGATAAAGTTTCAGAATCCCTGTTCTGAGTGATCAGTCCTGAACTAAGAACATGTGAATGAATTTTAATTTCATGGGGGAGAATAAATAATAGAGACAGAATTAACTTACATACCCTTCTCCATCTCCTAAAGATGGGAGTCTCTTAGCATCCAAACCCACGAATCTGGTTAAGGTGCCTTAACTACTCAGATATGCCAGTGGCCTTTCATAAGCACTCCACTTAAGCACGGCACAACTGGTAAACAATAAAAATGCCTCCTGAAAAGCACTTGTTTTAAACAAAATTAGTTAAAGTCCACAGTGAAAGCCAAAGCCAAGAAATCTGTCAGTAGGAAGGCAAAAATGGACTGGAAATGTTAAAAAGTGGCAGCATTTATTTAATACAGCCTCACTGTCCTACATTTTTGAGGATTACATAGCACTTATAATTTGTTCTTTGCTATTTATAAAGGTAGGAATACCCAGAGTTCCTTCGTAAGCACAAAGCAGGAATTTCCAAGGGTATGGGGGTGGGGGGTAGGGGATGAATCCCAATAGGTGTTTAAAAACAAAACTAACCTCAACTCTGAGGTTAATAAACATTTTTCACCTCTACCAAGGGTGAGGGGTAGTAATTACATCTCCCAGCTTTCACATATATTTCTCAGATTATCCTTCAATTCAATGACAAAATACTTATTGAGCACCTGTAAGTGTACCACAAGTCATTAATATTGCCTCCAAATATTAAGATATCACCATGACTCTTTCTTAAAAAAACAATAATTATAACTTTATGACTAAATCTAAGGTCAGTGTAATGATTGTGACTGCTTCCATTTGCCCAAGGAAACTTAGTATGTTTAAAAAAAAAAAAAAAAAAAGGTATGAGTCCAAACTTGCCTAGGTATTTATTTTAAAAGACTGAGAGCCACTCAAATTATTCCCTAATAATTCCTCTAAATTTAGGTGGGATGCAACATTAAATGTTCAATTCTTTTATTTAAAACTAAAAGAGTAATTCAAATTTACCATATGGAATAAATTTTTTTCTTATGTTCAATGCACACATATGGGTATGCCAATGTATGTTCAATAAATTGGATATACCTATGTCCATTCTATAGCACTTAGAGTGTAACTCTATTGTTTTAAATGCTCACAGATTCACAGTTGTGTTAGCTTCCTTCTAAGTCACACTATTAACCAAGTTTATAATTTACTCGAATTCAAGTTGTTGGTCAAAAATTATAATATGAAGGATCAATGAAACAAAAAGTTGGTTCTCTAAAATGATAAACAGAACATACAGAACATGAGCTAGATTAACCAGCAATAGAAAAGAAAGGATTCAAATAATCTCAATCAGAAATGAAAAAGATAGGCCAGGTGCAGTGGCACGCGCCTGTAATTCCAGCGCTTTGGGAGTCCACGGCAGAAGGATCACTTGAAGACAGGAGTTCGAGATCCGCCTTAGCAAGAGTGAGACCTCCTATCTACAAAAGTAGAAAAACTAGCCTGGCTTGAGCCCAAGAGTTTGAGGTTGCAGTCAGCTATGACGAACGAGGGAGGGAGGGAGGGAGGGAGGGAGGGAGGGAGGGAGGAAGGAAGGAGAGAGTTTTTTCAAATTGTTGCAAATCTCAAAAAAATTCTGTATTATTTTTTGTTGCTGTATTGTTACTTTTGATTGTAGCTTTTTCCCCCAAATATTTTCAATCCATAGTTGGTTGAATCCACAGATACAGAGGGTTAACTGTAAATGCTGTAACAGTGGCTTTCTTTAGCAAGTAGGATTGAAAGTGATTCTTATTTCTTATTTACAGTTTTCTGAATCATCTAGGTTTTTTCAATAAATATATATTTTATGATTACAAATAATAAAGCTATTTCCATTAAGAAATAAGTGAAATATAAACTATCAGTATATACACTGAAGTCCATCAATATAGACTCACTATAGTAAATCACATTCACCTGCTTCATTACACAAGGCTTTCAAGTCTGCTCCAACATATCCGTGAGCACTATTTGCCAGCTGTAGCAGTTCAGCTTCAGTAAGCAAATGGGGTACCCTTTGAAGCAGTTTCTGGAGAATATCTAGCCGGTCCTGAGCATTAGGAATGCCAATCTCAATCTCTTTATCAAATCGTCCAGGTCTTCGTAGTGCAGGATCCAAAGCATGAGGGCGATTTGTGGCCCCAAGGACCAACACTTGTCCTTCACTTCCTTCCTAACAAAATAAAATGAAAATAAATTACATATTTTTCTAAAAGATTAAAAAAAAGGGGGGGGTGTAGGCTGACATTGACTATATAGACAAGGATAAATCTAACTGTCCAGGAAACTAAATCCTATACCCTTACACTTTTATTATCCATCTATTACTTTTATTACTAATAGATTTTTATTATCCATTTATTACTTTTATTACACATTTTTCAAAGCTCAGCCTAACCACTTCCTCCCCTAGAAAGCTAATACTTACCTCTCCATCTACTGTAAGTGACATTTCTCTTACCAGATGACCTAAACTATACCATTCTCATAAACAACCTATAATAGTCTACCACATAGTTGTTTCTGTTTAGTTGTTTTAAATAGTCCTTTTCCCTTACTTAGAAGATTATGACCTACATATAGAACAAGGCTCTAAGTTGCCTAAGAATTCTTCTTCACATACTATTTTCTTTTTTATTTTGATACATTTTTAAGTTCCTGAAAAGACAGCCAACAATATAACCAATATCCAAGTATCAACCATTCTTGAATACATATGGATTTTTACTCTCTGAAAATGAAATTAGGAACAACAAATAATAAAGAACTATGATCATGATCAGCCACCCACAGAAATTATCCAATGTTTTATTCAGGTGACTCAAGTGTAATCTCACAGAGACAGGCATAACTGGAATGTGATTTACATAAAAAAATTCAAACCTAATAAATTATATTGAATGTGCCAACAGAATACGCATGAACTACATAGAATCCATGAATTATGAGTTTAGAAGCACAAATACAGGCCTTTAAATATTTTCAGACTAAAATGTCAGTGTCACATGCTTCCTGTCCTGTCCAAAGCCAAGAACACCAATCCACAAGAGACTTATTCCAGAAGCAAAGAGGCAACTGACATAGTTATTGATATACTTCAACACTGAGCCTGCCACCTGATTTCCTACTCAACAAGAACCCTTCTGATTATAATACTGCTTTATTATATTATAGATACAGAATATATCTACCTTCAAGGTGAAAATATAGTCATCCATAAACACAATATTTGGTCCACTTAATAGTTACATTTCTCATTGTATTATAAATGGACAAACTGGCATCCCAATTTACATATCAGTCTCTTGTGAATGTTGTTATTATGGGTCAGTCCTCAGAGCTCCACCACCTCCAACATACTAACAACATGAAATTCTCCAACTTTATAAGCTGAGAATCAAGCCTGGGACATGACAATCACACTTCGGTACTGCCCCAGCACTGAGAACCAGGTGGTCACCCAGCCTCCACCAAGTGACAACCTTTCTCCTGCAGACCCTTAAAATTATCAACATGTTAGTAAATAACAGACTTAGTAACAAACCTTCATATTATTTTCATGTATTCAATTTCTACCACTAGACAGTAAAACCCAAAAAATTCTAATTGTCCAGTTTTTTAACGTGCACAAGGGGCTTAGGACTATACGATTTCTAAAATTTCTAAAATTTCTTTTGGTTCTAACATATTATGCTTCTAATAACCTTTAGTTATTTATAATCCAGGATAAAAAATGTATTTTTTTAGTTAATGGATGTCAAGAGTCTGAACGGATTTTTTTTTATTGCTACTCTTTATATTAGTCCTATGTATCTTCCTTTCATAATTAGCATACAGTTTTTTTATTAATACAAGAATGTACACCTATCACAGAATCTGGTAATATGAGTAAATTCTTTTTAAACGTTCTACACATTTTCCATTATTCTCATTTGCTTTCCTTCAAATTGCCTAGCACAAAGCCTTGAATCAATTTTTACATGAGGCATTAAGACTCACAAATCAAATTTCTTAATGAAATCACTGAAAATTTAACCACTGAATCTTCCTTATTAATCTTTGCTTCAGGTTTTTAAGCTAATAGCATTTATCACAAAAGAAATCTATCACGATACATTATTTTATATGCCATAAAAAACATGCCAGGTTATGATGCTGTCCTATCCGCTACAAAATACTAAAGAATCTACTGAAGCTAATCATTTCATGGGTCTTTCCTCTAGTTGCTATGGCTAATATTTCTCCTTTTTCCTAGAAGATCCAAAGACTCAGACGCATTCAATAGTTTTGGATTCTACATATATTAATAAGAATCAACTAGCTGGGCATGGTGGCTCACACCTGTAATCCAAACACTTTGGGAGGCTAAGGTGTGAAAATGGCTTGAGGCCAGGAATTCAGGACCTGCCTAGGCAACATAGTGAAGCCCCAGCTCTACAAAATAGAAAAAAAATTAGCCAGGCATGGTGGTGTGCAACTATAGTCCCAGCTACTCCGGAGGCCGAGGCAGGAGGATCCCTTGAGCCCAGCAGTTAGGGGTTCCAGTGAGCTATGATGATGCCATTGCACTCTAGCCTGGGCAACAGAGCAAGAATGTATTAAAAAAAAAAAAAAAAAAAAAAAAAATCCACCCTTTCAACCCTTTCCCACACAGAATCAATACTATTGCTCTACTTACTGAACCAATGCCATCCATCAGTGTTAAGAGTGAAGCTACAACTCTTTTTTCCACTTCATTCTGAGCTCCCTCTCTTTTAGGGCAAAGTGCATCCAGCTCATCAATAAAAATAATTGATGGGTGCCTAAAAGCAAACAAAATGAAATCCCTAATTTACATTTAGTTTTAAATTACACTTAGTTTCAATTTTTTAACTGAAATGCAACACATCAAATTTAGGATTTACTTAATATTGCAAAAGGCATTAGAATGTTAAGCTAAAAAACCTTAGATTAATTCTAGCCCAAATTATTAACTTATCAACCTCACATTCTAGTTTATCTGCCCTCAATTAAAAGGCAGAGTATTTAGAAGAGTCTATTGCTCATGAGATGAAATGCCATGCCCTGGCAGAACTTTCCCACTAACGCCCACTAAATAGTTATGACTGGGTGAATTCAGAAACTGAGGTCAAAAATATTGTCCCTTGGAACAGGTTTAAAGTCCAAAGGACATAAACCAGAAATGTTTTCTTAACCTATTTTAAAAAAGATTCAAGATGATCAATTCTCTCATAAAAAGATGGGAATTCTCTTATAAATGGAAACTTCAACTGCCATAAACATAACAACAATAAAAACATACTAAAACAGTAAGGTATACCACTGGTTCTCAAATTTTCAGTACAGTACCAGAACTACAAACTACTTATTTTATCTACTATCACTGGTGGAGGGGGGTGGGAATCTTTAAAAATGACAGTTCTTTTGATAAAAGAGCAGTAATCATGATGCTAAATACCAAAACAATGGTAGAGACATGGCTATATTATGAATAATATTATATTAGACCAAGTTATGGATCATACTCTAATACCCATTACAATGTAACAGTGTAGCCTAAACTCAGGAATAATCAATAATAGTTTTTAATGATCGAAAGATCTGTCTCATTGAAGCAAAGTTTAATATAAGAAAATTTAAGCATAAAGGGCTATGACAATACAATCTACTAGGGGAACTAAATATACTGGAAATGCCTAAATACCCTAAAGAAATAAAGTCATAGACTTACATGCTCAAGCAAGGTCACATGGCTTATCAAACAACTGTCTTAATTCTTCTAATTTATGTAATCTAGTAACTCGTTTATCAAACTTCTAAAACAGCATTATACAGAAAGAGTAGAATTTTATTAGATTTACAATCTATTTCTAGTTCTATTACTATTATTTTGTACTATTCTTTATGCTGTCTATGAGGTGCTAGTATCTCATTTTGATTAACACAGACTATTAATTTCAAAACATTTAAAAATAAAGAGTAACTTTAAAAATAAAGAGTACCGTAGAGTGGCTTCAGCAAATATTTGACGTAACCTTGCTTCAGTCTCACCATAGAATCTGCAAAAAATAAAATACATTTAATGATTTCTTATTGTTTTTAGAGCTTTGTCTATAAAAGATAATCTGACTTTTCAAATATTTCCAGATACTTAAAATTACTTTAAAAAGTTATTTTCTAAACTTAATTTTTATACATATTAAAGAACAAATTTAAAATATTTCAGTGTATGAAACATTCAGACAGAATACCACCAGCCATTTTTAAAAATCACATTTGAGAAGTATACTTAATAATTTTAAGTTTATTAAATCATACACCTACTTGCTTATAATTTCAGGACCATTAATTACAGATACAAAGGCTCCGACTTCGTTAGCAACAGCCCTGGCAATCATTGTCTTTCCAGTACCTGGAGGGCCATAGAGTAATATTCCTCTAGGGGCAGGAATTCCTAGAAGAAAAAGAAGAGAACATTGGATTCAGCCTTACTAGGTTTCTTATAAATGTTGCCACACAAATTCAAAGACAAGTTATAAAATGTAAATTCACCTTGCATCACAAAAAAGAGTCAGACTTTCTTTTTCCCCCAAGAAAGATGTACTAACTAGCCCAAACATTAATCCCCAGCAATGACTTTTTCTCTGTGTAGACCACATAATGGAAGAAGCATGTTGTGAAAAACTGGACATCCACATTGTTGTCATGCTCCATCCCACACAGTACTGTTTAATGATCAGAAAACAAAGTCAGCCAACATGGACAGACAAAAACAAGCCACCAATCCCAATTTCTTCCCAACTAGCCATCTGGAAGATTATAAACATTACTAGCAAAATGTCAATCCAAGGGTTCATTTTATATATAAAAAGACTGATGAAAAAGGAAAAACAGAGAGAGAGTATATAGCAAATATATGCAAAGGATCTGCACAATAACTATACAAAGGAAGCCCTGGGCTTCCTGAGAGTCAAGCCACTCCTTTAACTACTTGCTTCAATGCAGAGATCGGCACACAGCTGCATTTTCTAACAAAAAAGTTTTATTCAATGTATTTGAGTAGTTTTTGTTTTCTTTACTCATTACAGCTGATCTAGCATGATAAGATACTTATTACAGACCTAATATAAGCAATTGTGGAAACATGCTATTAAAAGAGACAAGGCTATCACTAACTTAAATTACAACCTAAAGAGACCAAAGCACAAAAAATGGCTAATTTAGCTGGCATTTCCCACAGCAACTGGTATCTTCTACCATACCTACCACTCAAGAAATAAAAAAAGGAAAAGAGGCTGGGTGCGGTGGCTCACACCTGTAATCCTAGCACTCTGGGAGGCCGATGTGGGTGGATCGCTCGAAGTCAGGAGTTCGAGACCAGCCTGAGCAAGAGTGAGACCCCAGTCTCTACTAAAAAAATAGAAAGAAATGATCTGGACAACTAAAAATATATATATAAAAAATTAGCCGGGCATGGTGGCACATGCCTTGTAGTTCCAGCTACTTGGGAGGCTGAGGCAGAAGGATCGCTTGAGCCCAGGAGTTTGAGGTTGCTGTGAGCTAGGCTGACGCCACGGCACTCTAGCTCGGGCAACAGAGCAAGACTCTGTCTCAAAAAAAAAAAAAAAAAAAAAGGAAAAGAACGTGAGCAACCATTAGATAAGTGGAATTGACCAACTATTTTTAGTTTAAATTTAACACTTTCAGGTACAATAAAATAAGAAATCATACCATAACTCTTGAAAAGTTTGGGCTGTTTGAGAGGCAATTCAATCATTTCTCTAATTACTTTCAGCTGACTATTTAAGCCTCCTATCATGTCGTAAGTTACTCTGAATTGGTTATCTTGCTTTTTTGAATTTGTATGAGTCTTTATAAAACGGATTCTTGTTGTTGAAGAAATAAAATAAAAAGCATCCGTATTTCGCTTTGCTCCCATGCTGGTGGATTTTAGCAGTCTCTCATCATTTTTAAGTTGCTTATTTCCTTTTCTGGCAGACTCAAAACTACATTTAAGACCTTTTACTTCCTCCAGTCCAAGTCCACTACCATCCCCAGGGCTCTGTGTAACATCCAACGAAACATCACCAGCTTTATTCATAAGTCTGTCATCTACTGGTTTACGAGGAGTACTTCTTGATGCTGGATTCTGGGGCTCTTCCAGATCTAACTGGCTTAGCTGTAAGGATAAATCCAGGCTACTGGTTTCCATGCTGGACCGTCGAGAGGTCACTCCCTGGGCATCAGTGTCAGAGTCATTCTGAGGCCCTTTCAACATCATGCCATCTGCCCCTTTCACTCGCAACACTTGCAACTTGCATGGTCGTCCATAGAATGTACAATACAGAAAGTTGCCTGGTAAAATAATCTTGCCATCTAGAAAACAATTTATTAAATATATATGTTAGCACAATTTTTCACCAGTTTAATGTTTAAATAGCAGTTTATTTCATCTATTAACAAAACTATCTGACTAAAAATACTTAATCAAAAATGGAGTATTAATAAAGTAATTGTCATGAAAAACAATATTCTCCCATAATATAGCACTATCTGAAGATAGAAGGACAAGATGATTCTTTGAAATCCTCTATAATCAATAGATCTAAGATTCTGTTAACTGTATCAACAAGTAGCCAAGCATTCCATGTTTGCTAGACTAAAATGGCACACCTAAACCAACACTGTTTCTCACTGGAAAAAGGAAGAGCATAAGGGTTAAAAAGTCTCAATTCTACCACTGACTTTATTCACATTCAAGTCACATTCTGTCTACTGCTCAACTGCCAATCGATTAACTGGGAAAAGTAACACATCCCTATCTCAAAAGGATATTAATTCATTGAGGGGAATATTCTCTAAGCTATTTTGAGGAAAACTACTACGTATACAAGACCTCAAAGACACTTTATTTGCTGCTGCTTTCTGCTTAAAATGTAGGAAAACAATTTCAAATATCCGTCTCACCTAGTTTTCTCAGAATACAACCAGTCAGTTCTTCTTCATTAATGTCCATATCTTTGTCACTGTAAAAGGGAAGAGAGGGAGACAGAAATCAGCATTAGGTATACCAGAAACTAAACTGTGGTATAAAATGACACGTATGCAGTTATAATATAGACCTGACCAAAAGAATAATTCATTTACAGACTGAAAATAATTTATACAATTTTGAAATGATTTACATTTTTCAGACACTTCTTATAGCCATGAGAATATCATTTGCAATTTGGTGCCTTAGTGGCCTAAATCAGTGTTCTTCAACACATAGGATATTATCCATTAGTGGGGTCATGAAATCATTTCAGTTAAGTCCCATCCAGCATTTTTAAATGGAATAAGAAATGTCAGAGTACACCGCACACATGAAGGATAAATACTGCTTTGTAAAATATTAATTTTTTACACACACATATACATACATGCACGCATACGGGCTGTATCGGTGGATGAGTGAATCATGATGAAAAATGTATTTTTTATCATGTGTCATAGTCAAAAGCATTTGGGAAACACTGAGCTAATCATTCCTTCTATGAACTTGCCTGGTTTGGAAAAAGGCTATTATTAATAGTTTACTTCATTCCCTCTATATAATTTATAAATTATCTCTTCAAGAAAATTAAATCCTACAGTATGTTACCTGAAGAGGCAGAAGTAGAAAAAAGGAGAATAATGGTTACAATGAAGGTTTATTCTGGACCGTGTGTAAGCAGCCTATACCAGGAGAGAAGACAAAGAACTGTCCAACTTTGTCAATGACCAGTGGAGAGGGAGATAGTTTAGCTCTGGGGGAAGTGCATTTATTAGCAAACCCATCTGGTCAAAATCTAAATCTTATTCTCCAACCACTTTATCAATAATAAAACAATAGTCAATCCTCAATATCTGTATGTGATGTCATTGTAAATTCACCTACTTGCAAAAATATATTATACCCTAAAATCAATTCTCAAGGATGATTTGCGGTCATCAGTGAACATGGAAGAGGAACAAAAACTTTGGGTCATCCAACACCCATGTTCCATCTGAGGTAGGACAAGGTGACACTTTGCCCCTTGTTTCAGCTCTCACTCAGAGATAACCATGGAATGTAAACAGCAGGGAGCAAGCACAGTGTAGTACAAGCCCCAGCTCTGGGGCCAGTTGGACGGGGTATCCAACTCTGGTACCTGTAGAAGGGCAGCCTCAGACAAGTCCCTTAACACTTCTGAACCTCCTCTTTTGTAGAACAAAGAAAATATTATAGAATCCACGAGAATGAGCTGTTTTGAGGATTTAAGGTTACAATTTATGGCCGGGCGCGGTGCCTCATGCCTGTAATCCTAGCACTCTGGGAGGCCGAGGAGGGTGGATCGCTCAAGGTCAGGAGTTCGAGACCAGCCTGAGCAAGAGCGAGACCTCGTCTCTACTAAAAATAGAAAGAAATTATCTGGACAACTAAAAATATATAGAGAAAAAATTAGCCGGGCATGGTGGCCCATGCCTGTAGTCCCAGCTACTAGGAAGGTTGAGACAGTAGGATCACTTGAGGCCAGGAGTTTGAGGTTGTTCTGAGGTAGGCTGAAGCCGTGGCACTCTAGCCTAGGCAACAGAGTGAGACTTTGTCTCAAAAAAAAAAAAAAAAAAAAAAGATTATAATTTATGTAAGACATGTATATATATGTACATATATGTACATATTTCCCCCTAGGAGAAATCATTCAGTATTTGCTAATAGTGTTCAAGGCAACATTAACAGACTATAAGTACCCCAAATCATGAGCATCAACTATATATTCATATTAAAGGGAGAGTAAGAAAGAAAAAGAACAAGGAAGCAATTTCATGAATCAAATATATGTATAAACTAATGAGGAAATTGTATGTATCTCCTTAAATGCTTAAATTTACTTCTGTTTATAAAACTCTGAATCAAGTTATACTTGAATTCTTTTATTTATTACTTTGACTAGAAGATATTTACAAAGATGTACAAGAACAGTAAAAATACTTAACCAGTTTTGTTTTTAAAAAAAAAGAATGGGCATTTAGGGGCGGTGGCTCACATCTGTAATCCCAGCACTTTGGGAGGCCAAAGTGGGAGGATCTCTGAGGCTAGGAGTTCAAACCAGCCTAAGCAAGAGAGTGAGACATCATCTCTACAAAAACTAGAAAAATCAGCCAGGTGTGGTGGCTCACACTGTAGTACCAGCTACTTGGGAAGCTGAGGCAAGAGTCCAGCCCAGGAGTTTGAAGCTGCAGTGAGCTATGATGACTGTAATCTAGCCTGGGCAACCGAGCAAGACCCTGATTCAAAAAAAAAAAAAAAAAAAAAAAAGAAAAGAAAAGAAACAAAAAAGAATGGGTATGGGTGCAGATAAAATTATTTCCACTAGAAGGAGCTCTAACACTACTAATAAAATTTTTCAGTTGCTAGTAAAAGATTTAAACAGATTAAAATTACTGATTTTCTGTTGGCGTGGATGTGGAGAGACAGCAACACTCATGCACTGTTGGTGGGACTGCAAACTAGTGCAACCTCTGTGGAAAGCAATATGGAGATATCTTAAAGAGATACAAGTAGAGCTTCCATTTGATCCAGCAATCCCATTACTGGGCATCTACCCAAAAGAACAAAAGT
>CAUYSK010022726.1:0-12412 GCA_963575035.1 Avahi laniger
TTTTTCTATATATTTTTAGTTGTCCAATTAATTTCTTTCTAATTTTAGTAGAGACGGGGTCTCGCTCTTGCTCAGGCTGGTCTCGAACTCCTGAGCTCAAACAATCCGCCCGCCTCGGCCTCCCAGAGAGCTAGGATTACAGGCCTCCCAGAGAGCTAGGATTACAGGCGTGAGCCATCGCGCCCGGCCCAGTAGTGGGTTTTTAATTGATGGGGTGACACACACAATCGTGTTACCAACTCTACCCCACTACATGCTGTCCAGCACTGATCATGGAGTTCTGAAATTTTATTTCTACCCATTTTTACAATGTTTTGCATGGTACATGTGTGACAAAGTGATTCTCAGAAATTTATCATGATGTCAAGACATTGCAGCCTAATGCAAACAGAAGTTTCTCACAGCCATGCCAGGAGGGCAGCTATTTCATATGAGGTTTTCCAGGGGGGATAATACTGGGATTCTATTTGAGTCTCCTTATGAAAGGACCCACGTCTTATTGCCAGAAGCTGCTTGACTAATCTTGAAAAGGGAGACTTGGTTTCCTTCTTATTCGGAGGGAACAAGTATTAGGATCACAACTAATAAATACTGCAATGCATCATAGGAATTGGGAAATTTTAGTTGACTCATATATGTACAAAGTGATTGTCTTTTCTGTACCTCTTGCTTGAGTTTTCATTTTATCTACCTCCTGAGGTCGCCTGGAAGAAATCTCTCCTCTGTCCCCATACTCCACATTTTATTTGGTCTCTTTTGATAGATGTTGACTGATTGATTCCAGGAACCTCTTAACTAGTTTGATTCTCTTTTTCCCCCTGCTTGAGTGCTCTTTCAAAAAAGCCAATCTAATTATGCGTTTCTCCAGCTCTAAGTTTCTGATGGTTTTTCAAGGCCCACCTGAGCTACAGAGGCTCCGCTGTAGGGTGGCTCCCCTGACCTGCCATTTTCCCTCTCCCTGACGGTCAGAGATCATTCCTTCCTCAGCTGATTTCTATACCACTCTTTTTATACCTCTAATGTAGCAGTTATTTCACTGTAATATAGTCAGTCGTTTATATTTCTGTTTTCCTTATTTAGATTTTGAGAATGCTTAGCAAAGAAAATGTCCTATTTATCTTTGCCTTTCCAGCACCTAGCGTAGTGCCCTGCATGAAATAGGCAAGAGATATTTGCTGAATTGAATGGAACAAATACACTAGAAGCTTCCAGTGAAGTCTTAGAGAATTTTATAGAAAACATTAAATCTTTTTTTATATCTTATGAATTTTTAGCTTTTTGGCAACCACCTGTTACTTAATAGTACATTCCAACTCTAAAGAGTAAGTTATCCTATAGTAATTTAATGAGTTCTGTATTTTTTTGCTCTTGATGAGGCACAATTGGCCACTTACCATATGATTGACTTTAGATGTAACACAACTATCCAGAAAACCACTATCTATGCCCATTTGTCCTATTTCCACTTTCCAATATCCACACGAAATGAAATAAATAATTTGAGACTGTTCTTGCTTGGGCAATGTATTCCAAGGAAGATATGGTTTGAAAAGGAGGTTTGAGCTCTGGATCAATCAGAGTTTTTGCAAATCCCACAATAAGAGTGGAATCCAAAGGAAGTCCACCTACTTGGCTTCCCCACAGAAGGCAAGTGAAAATGTATCTCCTAAGAGCTCTGTGTTCAGAGAAAATGATCTCTATATGATACTAGCTGGAGCTTGCTTCGTCAAAAGGCATTTCTTAGACAAAGCTTGCCTCTATTTTGAATTCACCTCACCTTTCCACTTTCATCTCCCAACCTCTTTTCACCATGCCCCTTGGATATTTAGGTCTCACAGTTCTTACTCCACTTACATGTGCCATTGGTAGGCTATCCAAAAAAGCCTATTCAAGCTAAGGTATTAATAGACTGATGAATTCTTTCTCTACAGAGATTTTTATACCTTTCAAAGGACTCCTGGACAAGAAAATGCCTTAGACCAAAGAAGTAGTACCTTCAATTGTAGATATTCAGACACTGTTACAGGGACTAAAGGGAAAGAAAATTTTACCTGCATCTCAAATCACATCACAGAGGCCCTGGGATCAAGATAACTTTATGCTTTCATAAAGATTGTGGATAGCTCAGTGTGATTTGAAAGAAGAGAGGACCTAACATGAGAGTTTTGTTATGGATTTTCAAACTGTGTTTCTTACTACGTGGGGATTCTGCGGAAGAATTTCAAAGGTCACCAAAGGTGTAATGAGGGGGCAACCCAAGGAACAAATGGGTTTTGTCTCTTTCCTGCCCCTTCGCATCAACTAATAATAGTTGATTATTAATAATTATATTAATATTATTTGACTAGTAATAATATAATAGTATGATCCCACTGTTATTTTTTTTTTTGAGACAGAGTCTCACTCTGTTGCCTGGGCTAGAGTGCCGTGGCGTCAGCCTAGCTCACAGCAACCTCAAACTCCTGGGCTCAAGCAATCCTCCTGCCTCAGCTTCCCGAGTAGCTGGGACTACAGGCATGTGCCACCATGCCCAGCTAACTTTTTCTATATATTTTTAGTTGTCCAATTAATTTCTTTCTATTTTTAGTAGAGATGGGGTCTCGCTGTTGCTTAGGCTGGTCTCGAACTCCTGAGCTCAAACAATCCGCCTGCCTCAGTCTCCCAGAGAGCTAGGATTACAGGCGTGAGCCACCGTGCCCGACCTGCTGTTATCTTTTAATAAATTGGGTTTCTAGTTAAGTTTATTTGAAGATAAAAGTTTTATTTCCAATCTTTTTTTGACAACTGCGATTTAAGCTCCTATGTTTTGTGTCCAGGAATGCCTCATTAAAATGTAGATGTCTTTAAGCAAGAAGCCATTCAGCTGTCACTATCTCAGGGGTGTTAGATAGTGAAGCCTTGAAATGCAGAGAGTGGGGTTGAGGAAAAGTGGGCTACAGGGATGGAATATCTTGTTATGGGAACAAGAGAAATAGATAAGACAGAAACATAAAAGCAGGGATGATTAGAGGTGAAAATGAAGAACATAAAAGACAAATTTGCCTGCTTCATGATTTGGCCCATGATGGACCCTGACAGTGATGCTAGACTTTAGGTTTTCCAAACTTAGAGATATATCATCTGTGTCTTGTTTAATTGATCAGATTTGATTTTCTTTCAGCATCCTTCAGTGTATCAGAATGATAGCTCATCTCTTACCTCACTACAAATACATACATCTCAAATTATTTATGAAAGATTATGCCACTATGGGAGCCCACTGACATAGTGAGAAAGTTATGATGAATTATTGTTTCCAAGTTTTCACCCTTTCTGTATCCACAGTCTTTGACATGTAACTTTGCATGTGCTTTCACCAAATGAGTAATATACTTCCTTCTCCCTAAACTTCGGGCTTGGCCACCTGACTTGTGTTGGTCAGTGGGATGTGGGTGGAAGCAACATTGTGCTGGATCTGAGCTTAAGCCTTGTGAGGCCTTGTGTGCTCCATTTACCCACCATACTTCTGTCATCACCATGAGAATACCATGATTCGACTAGTCTGCTGATTCAAAGAGGTTGAGAGACATGTGGAGCAGAGCTGGATCCAACCTGAAGCTTGCAGCCACCCAGCTGAGCCCAACCAACATCAGCTGAGCCACCTCAGCTGACGTGCAGACATGTAAGAAATGAATGTTTAAACTTATATGCCATTGAGATTTTGTGATTGTATGTTATGCATCAATAGCTGGCTGATGCCACAGGTAAAAGCTCGAGTTTATAGTCAGACTGACTTGAATTTGGGGAACCTCCCTAAATATTCAGTATTCCCATCTTTAAAATGTATGTAATCATAAGAACTGTATCACTGTGTTACAGGCATTAAATGAAATAATATATGTAAAATACTAGGCAGAATGCCGCACTATTAATATTATTATATTTATACTTACAAAGATACTTGTAATTCCAATGAAATAGGAGACACCCATGGGTTTCAAGATAGGGGTTAGGTTTTAGAATATATGGTGGTTTAAAAAAAGGCATTTATTGTTCTGAAACTCGGGGCACATAAATCCCCCTTTTTAGTTTAATGACTGCTAAACTTCATAAATTTATTACTTGAGGAGAAGAATAATTGACTTGGAAATGATTTTCCTTTACAGGAAAATAAAAACATGACTTTACTAACATCACTCGATGTATAAAGTGCTATTAGTCACATGCTGTAGTTAGCATGTTTGACTTGTTTGTGATCAAGAGTTCAGGTGAATATATTTGAGATTTATTTTGTAATTTTCCATGTGCCAATATAAAACAGCATTCTTTTGCCCCTCCATTGCCATCAGGTCAGAATAAATTGACTCCATGCAAAATTGTGGCCAGGGGTTGAAATTTACATGTGATTGATGGTTAAATCACTTACTAGCTGCACCCTCGTCTTTTTGTATATTACCTCCTGGGCTGAGATCTGTTTTGTGTAAAATATTGAGATACTCACTGATCTCTCTGCCCCTCACATGCCCTTGAAAGTGAAGAAAAATAGTTGATTAAATTGACTGCTAAAAAAAAAAAAAGACAACTCCCAATGGATAAGTAGGTTTTGTAAAATATATATCTAATTCTTGGGTCTTCAAGTATATAATCTTAATATATTATTCCCAAATCAATTAGTAAATTAATTGGTTCAACCAGCTCTTAGCACCTAGTTCAAGTTTTCTTGCAGAGATTTTACAATGGACACAAAATCCCTGGAGTAGAGTTACTCTCTTTCCTTAGTGAGGCAATTTCCCTAAGTTGAACTCCCATTTCCGTAAAGAAAAGGCCCTTGGAAGAATGGAAGCAGGGCTGGAAGCAGCTGTAAATGGTTTTACTGTTGCAGTAAAGACAAAATATGCTAGACCTGTCTTTTGTCTTTTCATTTCAATGTGTTGCTAATGAAACTAGTAAAAAAATGCTTAGAACTCATTTTTTTTCCTTAAAACACATATACGTATGTATATACAGCATGGGTACATCACTGTCTTTGTTGGGTTCCTCCAAAAGCTGACCCTGAGACAATAATTTGGGTGTACATAATTTATTAGGTGGTAACTGCAGGAAGCATGGGGAGGAAGGAAGAGAGGAAAGGCAATAAAAGGTGCAAATTGCAGTTGTGGGCAGTTGGACTTTAATCCTGCTGGAGTCTCCCTGAGAGACCATGTAGAAAATGACTCAGAATTGTCCTACTGAGGAGGGAGGGAGCTGAAGTATTTATCCTGTTGTATTCTGCTCTATTGTTGAGAGTGATTCACGGAGGTGTTAATTTCCAGGCCTTTCCAGCCTGCCCTGCACAGGCAGGACTCATTTCTGCAGCCAGGGATAGACCTCAGGCAAAAAGAATGTATGTAATGTATGATTGTCCACCCAAGCCATAGATGACTTCCAGAGTCAGCAGGGGGAACATGGCTGAAATCTCCAAGAGCATCTGCTATAGGAACTAAAGGGGGAAAACATGTTTCCTTTATTTAAAAATAGGAAGAAATAAATCAAAGTTTCTCATGTTACATGCATTTTAAAAGGTGAAATGCTTTTCCTGTAAACAATGAGTTGATAAATATTTACAGTCCTCTGGTCTATTTCCATGGGAGGGCTTTTATTTTCCAAATTAAACTCCTTGGTCCCTATTAGTATGGAACATATATTATAAGGCAGGCACCCAGAATTTTTTCTTACAGCCAAAAGCCAAAATGAGAAAAATTCATTTTATCTACAAGAACGAAAACTTAATTTTTTACCCCTATGTTTTGCTTGGCTTCCCAACCTTGATTTTTTTTTTTTTTAACTTTAACGATTTTTGTTACTTGCCACAAGATGTCACTATTTTACCAGACTAATACCTAAATGGTTTTCTGCAAAAGTTTAAAAGTCTCCTTTACTGATGATGTTTAGGTAACTTATTGAAACACATCTACCGAAATTATCAACACTTTTCTTGTAGCAGAGATAATAAGATTTCACTTGAATAAAGATCAAATCACAAAATATCTGGTCATCTCCCACAGAATCCAGAACCTTCCAAGGACTTTGAAATAATCACCCCCCACCCCATACACATTGGACATATACAATTATCATGATTAAATAAAATATTTTACTTTGTAATTACTTGCTCCATTCTATGCTTGTAAGATTTGTGAAACCATCTTTTAATTCAGCACTTCTCAAGTATTACAAAATACAGCCCCAAATGATATGTTTCTGGAAAATTCCTTAGGAATTTCAATTTAGCTGGCAAGAGGGAAATGTGTATGAAGCCTGAATGGCTTCATAGTGACATGTGCCTAGATGATTCATGTGAGCCAGTATAAGAGAAGAGGATGGTCTGTGGGTTTCAAGTCATACCTAGAGGCCAAACTTGTCTCTGTCATTCCCTAAATGCAAATATTTGCCTATTTTTTTAATCCTCTCTTCCTGTCTCATTTCTTCATCTCATAAGCTGGTATGTTTGTGTTTGTATGTGTGTATGTATTATAATAATACCATCCTTCCAGAGTGGTTCTGAAATTAGAAATTGTGTTGGTATCCCATTGTTGCTGAACCAAATCACCGCAAATTTAGTGGCTTAAAACAACACAAATTTATTCTCTTACAGCCCTGGGGCCCAGAAGTCCAAAATCACTTTCACTAGGCAAAAGTCAACGTATTGGCAGGGCTGGTTCCTTCTGGAGGTTCTAGGGGAGACCCTGTTCCTTGCCTCTCTCAGCTTCTAGAGGCTGTCAGAATTCATTCCTTCTCTGGCTCAAGGACTCCTCTTCATCCATCTTCAAAGCCAGCAGCATGGTATCTTCAACTGTCTTTGGTTTCATCTTCATATCGCCTTTTCTCTTATAAGAGCCCTTTTGATTGCCTCGGGTCCACCCAGATAATCCAAAATAATCTCCCCATCTCCAGATACTTAATTTAATCAAATATGCAAAGTCCCCTTTGCCACATAGAGTAACATTTATTGGTCCCAGGGATTAGGACAGATTACCACAGTAGTTATATGTAAAGGCTCCATCACTGAACAGGTGCTCAATAAGTAGAACTATGTTTATTATGGTAGAACTTGAAATGTTAATTTAGCAGTGTGATGCTGTATCAGTGAATGACTCAACAAGATGACATTTTTCATAATCTAGATGTAGTGAAAGGACACGGACATTGGCATTTAATTGTCAATATCTACTCAGGTAAGAGGTCAATTTATAAGAAAAAGGTCACTTAAGTTACTCTTCAAATACAGGGCGTGGAATAAATTATGCATTTCCTTTGTTGAATTGGATCACTTTTATTTTCTCTTTGCTTTTACAGTAAAAGAAAGTCAGCATATTTTGACAGATCAACATCTAGCTTACTGGTCAGCAAAAATACTGTGTCTTTATGTGGATTTTCTTAAGGTGCTTCTCCTTGTTCTTCAAATCAGGCTGAAAACATTGTACAGGAATTGGGAGTTGATAAGCTGATTTCATAAGCAAAAATAGCTTGTGAATCTAGAAAGAAAAATTAGATAAAGATATAAAGTTTTAATCCCATTATTTTCATTTCATTTTTGTCATATCTTGTTGACATTTTCTGTGTTATCTAATCTTGAACATACTTGAAGTTATTATTTAAAAAAATAAAGGACAACATTTTGTCAGCACTCCAACTTATGTGGAATAATTACATTAAAGAGACTATCATTTGAGTACTTCAGCTTTGTGCTGAATTTAAATTACGCATTTCACCAATATGCAATTAATTGAAGTAGAGACACCTGCAAACTAATGTCATCAAATGAAGTATGTAAGTAGAATGTACACTTAAGCGAAGTGGCCTATCTTCCAACATTCACATACTGTAAATTTAAGATGACAGCAGAATTAAACACTGCTCAATTAAGAAGAGTCCACTTAATGTATTGCAGCCTTTGGAAGACCCCGGCAATGGAATTCATTTCAGGTGGGTGAATATGGCATATTCTATCCAGTCTTGTGTCTCTTGAATGGCCACTGCCATCTGAGTTTGTCATTCACGTACTTTTCACTTTTCACTATATTTAGCAATAATCGGTTGCTCAAACTTACCAGACCAGTGGTTTTTAATATAAAACGGCATCTAGTGAGGATACATCAATCTCCTGAAATTGTGTAAGAAACTGTGTGCTTGCACACTTTTTAATGTGTGGTTGGACCTACCACTGGATAGCCAATATCCACTCTCCCCTTCTTATTACCACAAACACAGATTTTATTCTTTCTGGAAGGTGCTTGGCCAAATAGTGCATGTGCCTATTTCCCCACTTCTCTTCTAGCTAGGCCTGTCCAATGAAACTTAAGAACTTAAGTGCTAGTTATTGGTGAAGCTTTGAATTTCCTTAAGAAGGATCAGACAATAGGAATGTGTCCTTTGTCCTTTTACCTTTCCATTAGTTCTTGTTACTGTTTGGAATGCAGATATGATGGCTGGAACTCCAGCAGTCATTTTGGGACTTTTAAAATGTCAAGTAAATACATTATTTAAAAAAATTTGTATTGAGGTAAAATATACATACAGTGAAATATTTAGATCCTAAGTATTCAATCAGCTTTCACAAATGTATATTAAGACCCATAATATTTCTATCACCCCAGAAAGATCCCTCATGCACTTTTCCAGTCAATCTCCATATCCCATCTAAGAAGCAATCACTGATCTATTTATATTGCCATAGCTTAATTTTGTCCATTTAGAATTTCACATAAATGAATTATACAGTATGCACTCATTTTTGCATTTGGCTTCTTAGCATAACATTTTTGACATCCATCCATGTTGTTGCAAGTTCATTACTTTTTTATTTATTTATTTTTTGCTGAATACTAGTCCATGGTGTGAATATACCACAGTTTTTAAAAAATCTATTCTCCCTTTGATAAACATCTGGGATGTTTATAGTTTTTGGCAATTTAAATGAAACCAATATGATATGCATGTACAAGTCTTTGTGTGGACCTGTGGCTCTCATGTATCTGGGATAAATAATAGGGATGCAATTGCTGGGTCATAGGGTGTGTGTGTGTGTGTGTGTGTGTGTGTGTGTGTGTGTGTGAGAGAGAGAGAGAGAGAGAGAGAGAGAGAAATATTATATAGGTTTTGTTTTTTGAAGAATGCTGATGAATATAAACACATTCCAATAACAATAATGCTCACTTAGTCTGTTTTTTAAAGGAAGATGGGTATTTTTAACTGTTTAATGGGGCTTGCACACTTTGAGCAAAAATTGAATACTCTGGACAATATATGTATCTTTGAAAGATTTGTGGTAGAAAGGGAAAGAGAGAAGAGACCTGGGCTACTAGAGGCCAGAAATAGACTTTGGCAAATAAGTGAGAATTTCAAATTGGGTTCTAATTGAGTTTTTCTGTGAAGGGTGTGATATAAACCCTCTTTGCCATTCATCATAAGAATGTCAAGAAAAAATATATTATTTACTTGTGCAGAAGTGGGCAAATTATACCTCACAGGCCAAATTTAGGCCAGCATCTTTTTTTGTGTGAATAAAATTGTATTGAAACACTGCCACACTTGTTTGTTTACATGTTGTCTGTGGCTGCTTTCATGTTCAACTGCAGAGTTGAGTAGTTGTAGCAGAGATCATATTGGCTGCAAAGCTAAAAGTATTTACTATCCAGCCCTTTACAGAAAAAAAAAATTTCTCAACCCTGCATCAGTAAACAGGGGCTGTTTGGGGAAAGGGAGGCTGCAATGAATGCTGAACGCAGGGTCAGGATGAGAGAGGGGTAAGAAGCCGGGAGACTTGATCCTTTGTGTTCTAGCCTTAGAGGGGGACATTTGTACATTCTCCCGTCTCAGCAACAAAATATTTGAAGGTATATCAAGTGATGTTGCCAGGTAATGATCAAACAGTTATTGAGTTTCTTATTTATTTTTTTCTACTATGCTTGGCTGTACACAATAATTTAGATTGACATAGTCCTTACCTCCTAAGCTAGATGATATTGATGTTAGGGACATGAAAACTCACATACCCATCAGAATAAGAATGCTAAACAACAACCAGTATTGAAGTATCTTCTTAGACTATCCAATTCCCTTTTCTCTGACTTCATATTAACTAAGCAATTTTTTTAAAAAAAATTCAATTTCTAGAACCCATTTGTGGATTAAAGAGCAAGCACAAATATATGCTCTTTGACCAACTATAGCTCCCTCTATGACATAAAAAACATTGACTTCCTGACTCAAATTGGTTCCATGTGACCTTGGACGTATGAGGCATTTTCTTTGGGCCTAATAACTCTTAAATAAGTTATCCAGTAAATATTGAAATTTAAGAAAGACCCCCATGGGCTCTCATAAAGACTGCAACACTGGGACCAAATGGGACAGGGTTTGCAGCTCTGCAAAGTTTACTAGTTTTGTGACTTGGAGTAACTTATTTCATCTCTTTAAGCATTACAGTGTGGTTTGCCCTATTAAATGAAATAATGTATTGAAGCCCTTACCCCAGTGCCAGAACAGAATAAGTGCTTTATAAACAAAGTTCCCTTCTCCATTTTCTATGTGTAGGACTGAGAGATCAGACTTCAAACAATGGTGCTATGGGCTGAATTGTGTCTGCTCAAAATTCATATGTTGAATCCCTAACCTCAAATGTATTTGGAGATGGGGCCATTGGGAGGTAATCAGATTTAGATGAGGTCATGAGGTTGGAGCCATCCTGATGGGATTATTGCCCTCATAAGGAGAAGCACCGAGAACTTGCTCTCTGTCTGTGTGCCCAAATAAGAGATCACGTGAGTACACAGTGAGTTGGCAGCCACCTACAAGTCAAGAGAAGAAGCCTCAGAATGAAAACTATAATGCTAGCACCTTAATCTTGAACTTCCCAGCCTCCAGAATTATGAGAAATAAATGTCTCTTGTTTATAAGCCACTCAGTCTATGGTATTTTGTTATGGCAGCCCATTAACTGAGATAAACAGAGACTCAATGAAGCCCAGTTTTGAAAAGCTCTCCCAATCCCCAATTTTCTCCATTCCTGAGAATTTTATGGTAGATGTGGCAATCTAAGGAACCAACTGAATAATTTTTACTTTTGCATTTCACAAAGAAGGAACACTCACTAGCCATTCACTTCCTTGTCATTCTCTACTGACTTATTATTTTCTTTATCCTTTGAGATATTTCAAGCCATTAGGAGACACTTTAAAATGTCAAGGTATTAAGCTGGACCTACGATGTATGGGTAGAAACCTTCAAACTATATTTTATTGAAGGTTCAACTAAAGATGAAAGCAGAGTTTAAGCTAAAGATATATGGGTCGAGAGGGTTACAGGGACCCTGTTTTTGTGGGAAGAATTCAGGAATTCTAATTCAGAATCGGAGTAACAGACTCTGATTCCAAAGCTCATCATCCCTAATAACTATGTGCTGTTGTTTTGTCAATAAATACCAGCCTGTTGAATGGCCAGGCCAGGGAATTTCAGGTAGGCTTGTTTAAACACAGACTTTTAAAATCTCAAATGCCAGCTGTGACTGTATTTCCTACGTTTGCTATTTAGTGTTTGTGTTTAATGAAAAAGCTATGTTTAGATATTTTTGCTCCTTTTTTCCTTTTTATTTAATTAGGGACTAGATGTAACACTGATGATTGGCCGATATGATAGAGGTTAACTGGAGATAAGCCTAAAACTTGCCACAATATCCTGATTATTTATTAGTAGATGAGTTATGTGGAAACACATTTTTCATTTATATCTAAACAATTCACATAAATTATATAGAAGATTTCTCCTGCTCTTGCATTTAAAAACATTTTATGAAGTACAGGAGGGTTGTATGTTAGAATGTGGCTTCCCCATTTTCCTCCTACTAAGCACTAAAATAAATTTGAAATACTTATTTGATTCTTTATAGTCTTCTAAGGGTGCCAAGATCTGATGTAAGGAAAACCTGTAAAACTTGCCAGTCTTTAGGAGAGCTGAAAGTTTTGCTATGAAGGTTAGGAAATAGTAACTGTACCCATTGATCATAAACTCTATGAAGCCAGGGATTTTGCCCTGTTCACGTGCTCACCGATCAATCCCAATGTCTTGAGCAGTGCTTCCAGACAGTGGTTACTCGGTAAGTTTTTGTAAATGAAGAAATGAATACCCAACAGAATAAGAAAGCACATGCATTTGTTTGGAAACATTTTTCCTAAAATTCAATTCTAGAAAAAAATTTCAGGATTTTTTTCAATTTTTTAAAATAAAAAAATTGAATGCACAAATTTTTTTTTTTTTCCAAATGTGATGGGTTTATTTTATTTGACTCTGATGCAAAACCAAAGATTCCACTACAGCACAGAGACCAATATATTACAAGGTCATGAAAAAGTGGTGTGGGACATGCAGGACGTGATGTACAAACTGGAGGGTCGGGT
>CAUYSK010022728.1:0-23744 GCA_963575035.1 Avahi laniger
TGCAAAAACTTGGATGACCATGGAGTACTATTCAGCTTTAAGAAACAATGGTGATATTGCACCTCTTATATATTCCCAGATAGAGCTGGAACACATTCTACTAAGTGAAATATTCCAAGAATGGAAAAATAAGCACCACATGTACTCACCATCAAATTGGTATTAACTGATCAACACATAAGTGCACATATGAGAATAACATCTATTGGATGCTGGGCGGGGGGGGGAGGAGGGAGGAGGGAGAAGGGACGGGTATATGCATACACAAAGAGTGCAATGCGCACCACCCGAAGGATGGACATATTTGAAACTCGGACTTGGGAGGGAGGAGGGAGCAAGGGAAACATATGTAACCTAAACATCTGTACCCTCACAATATGCTGAAATAAAAAAAAAAAAACTTGGATGAATTTCATGCACAACAGCAAAAAATGTCTGGCTAAAAAGAGTGCATACTATATGATTTCATTTATCCAAAGTTATAAGAACATGCAAGACTAATCTATGTTGATAGTAGTCAGAATAGCAGTTATCTCTCAGTTGGGGGTAGGGCTTACCAGTGTTGATGAGATGAGCATGAAAGACCTTCTGAGGTTTTTGATATGTTTGACATCTTGATTTTCATGGTGGTTATAAAAGTGTGTGTATATGTAATGTTAATTGAGTATACATTTATGATTTGTGCATGTTAGTGGTATACCAAGAGCAGGGCCTGGATCCAGATAATAATACCAACCAAAAGTCAAGTCTTTTTATTAATCACCATGTTCCTATAATTCTAAATAATGCCAGAGACACAATACTTTCTATTGGAGACAGACAGTTCCCACTGCCCTGCTTTAGGTACACCACTGGGACATGCAACTTTATCAAAAACAAAAAGGGAAAAGGGAAGTCAGCCATGTATGGACCAATGACAAGAGCATGTCAGAAGTCGAGGATTGAGATTTTTCTAATTTTGTACATGTGAAGTATAAATGAGAAACAAAATAAATAAAATAATGTTGATTTATAGAGTTACAATCATTAGAAGATGTACTGCATGTTTTTTAAATAATATAGTGTTTATAGATTTTGTGAAAACCACGAGGTTAAAGCTGCACCAGTACTTTACAAATGCATCCTATACCTGCCATTTTCTGCTATTTTGTTCAAATTATGAACATGCCGAGCATGGTTGGGAAGGAGAGTGTCAGGTGAAAGTCGCCATCAGAATGCCACACTTCACTGACATGTGGGGTCCCATTTGAGAAATAAATCACGGACCTCCATCACTAAATATCTTAGCTTTGTTATTAAGGATTCATACGGATGCTACAGGCACACAAAGAGAAAAACTAATTTGTGGAGAGGGATTTGGATTGATTTCTGGGGTGCTACTGGCAGACTAATAATAAAAGCAGTTACATGTTGAGAGCTTATTAACTCAAACCTTGCAAATATGCTCTAAAGGCAAGAAGCATTATTATCACCACTTTACAGTTGAGGAAACTGAGACACAGAGAGGCAAAGGAGTGAGTAACTTTTCCAAGGCTACAAAACTAGCGAGTGCTATAGGCAGGGTTTGAGCTCACGTAGTCTGACTCCACGATCTCTCCTGCTTCACCATTAGGTACTTCCAAAGTCTTCAGGCAGAGGCAACAAGCACCACACAAACCTGAAGAATTCTAGAACTACTTTGGGGGTTCTACCTCAATTTCACAGACCCACCCTCCTCAAAATCCATCTGCCAGGATCTAGCTCCTGTACCTCTCAGGTAGCCGGAAGGGATTGAGCTACCTCTTAACCTCTAAACAAGATCAACTGGAAGGTTCTGGTTAGGGGTTCTTAATCATTTTGTACTTGCAAAACATTAAACATTTAAACGTTTTGTCAGCATTTGTTTAAGGATCCATTTGTACATGGTTACCCTTCAGGCTGGGCCACTCATTTCCCAGATGGGCTGTCAGCCACCCAGGGCACAGTTTAACAAGAGAAATTAAACTGCAGGAGGGTGCAGGAGCAGAAACTTTGGTTAGAATACTGGATTCGAATCTTGACTCCTGCACTTACTAGCTATGGGACCTCATGGAAGTAACTTCATCTCTCTGTTCCTCAGTTTCACATCTGCAAAACACATACAATTATGACCCCTTCCTTGTGGGATGCTAGAATTAATTAATTAATATTTATAAAGCATTTAGATTGATACCTGGTATTAATTAATACACATTATATTGCAAAAAATAAAAAATATTTTAAGAAGAATAAATCAATGTTGTGATGTATATACCATCTTCTTTGGTATCAGCTTGATATAATGCTATTCGTCTTTCAATTACTTTCAACAAATTATACCCCACTCCGGAGAATCTACATAATCCAATGACAATCTATCCAACTCAACATTTTCACCCGACAGAACAGACATATAGTAATGTTATTAAAACTCTGGGGAAAAGAATATTTATATATTTATTAAAATTTCACAGCAAACCAGTGAAGGTTGAGGTGCCCAGCTAGGATGGGCGCGGCCCCATGGGCCCACAGTGGAGAGTTTGGGGAGACACTGGCGAGGAAGCTCACGGGGTCACGCTCTCCCCAGTGCAAGGTCAGGTGGCTGAGCTGTGTAACGGCTCCTTCATATTTAGTTTTAGCTCTTTCTCACAACCTCCATCTATGACATTTCTGCCTTACCCAAGCCACACCCCCTGGAGGCATTCTCAGTCCCTGTCACTCGACGTAGCCCCCACATCCAATTGAGCACATGGGTTTGCCCCAGAGTTGTCTCTTGAGTCTGTGCTTTCCTATGCTTTCCAGAGGGTACATTTTTGTTTCAGTCCATCCCGTCTCCCTTTTCCTGGTCTATTTCACCTGGGCTCCTTGACATTAATATCTAGCCCATTCTCTAGACAACACATTATCTAGCAGTTACATTTCTTGTTTTTTTAAAAATTCTCATTATAAGGTTTCCTAGTACTGTCTAGTTTCCTCATTCATTTGTTCTTCCGCTCATTCATTAAATATACATTTATTGAGCACCTACTATGTGCCAGTGATTACACAAGCTTTAGTGGTAACATAGCAACAGGCGTGTCCTCAGCCTTGTGCAAGACCTCTCAGAATGTGGCTGCCATCTTCCTCACTGATGGCAGAATGTGGCTGCCATCTTCCTCACTGATGATGTTCCTCAGGGTGCTCAAGCCATGTCCAGGTGCTCACTGAACAAGGAGTATCCTTTCACCTTCACGACTTTGCACATACTCTTTCCTCTGCCAAGAATTCCCTTCCATTCCTCATCTGGTAAATATGATAAACACCTACTCATTCTTCAGGGACATAGGGACAGTGGCATTTCTCAGCCACCAAAACAGAATTCAGACTCCTTATTTGTTCACACAGCATCCCTGGGGGTTCTTACTACTTTATTTATTATGGGGTATTGTAATTATCTATCTGGAGTTGAGAAAGCTTGTAGTTTGGATATTGTCATCTTTTTGTTTTTTGCTGTCATTCTGTATGGCACTTCCCAACTAAGATATGGGGAAGGAAGGAAGAGTAACTCATCATACTGTTGTTGTAAGCAATGGGGGTACTATGTTGAAAATAATAGCTTCCCATCTCCTAGGGACTGGGCCAGGTGCCACTTGGGATATGGGCACATGTGGCCCCTCACCTTTTAGCTTCCTGAGGAAACTTTAGGCCAAGTACCTGGAGAATGTTCCCTAATCTTCACTTAGAGCAGCCAGTCTCTGAGGAGAGTGAGACTGGAAAGGAGACCCATAAGCTAGAATGGAGCACCCTATACAACTAATGTTCTGTAGTATAAAGCAGGTGTGTTCAGGAAAGGAGCAACACCCTGCGGCCACGCCCACTCTCGCCAAGCAGGCAGCCAGGTGTGGTCCAAGCCTCACAGCAAACACAGAAGGACCAGGACATTCAAAGTATGTACTTAGGTCCTCTGAGTAACAGCCAGGCCTTGTTCTTTATGGGGGGAAAAATGCCATATTTAAAAAAAAAAATAGAAAAAAAAAAGTCTAGCTACAGGCTTCTCTTAAACCATGAGCTGTTGTTACAAACATAAATCATATCAGGTATCCTGGCTTTTGGCATTATTCTAGGCACAGGCGACTGATAAGTTTAAAAAGAGAAGGTAAGCTCCAGGTGACGGAGGAGGAGGCAGAGGAGGAGGAGGAGGAGGGGGAGGAAGGCTAATTTACTTTCTTTAAAAGAACACCGCCTGTGCACCAGTCCCCGGCTGCTCCCCACCCTTCTCTCTGCAACCCTGCTCCCGTCCATCCAGCCTCCTTTGCCCCCAAAACAATATAATGAAGGGGAAAAGGTCACATGTTAGCTGCTAATGCACCTTTGAGGGAAAGAAAAGGTTATCTTTTCTTAAATACAAGTTTAAGTCAGAAAACTCCATGCCAGCAATAAACAAAATCCTACACAGCTACCGGAACAAGATTAAACGAATGCACTTGTGCTCTGGCCCGAGGGCACCTTCCATCCAGCCAGTCAGGAAAAGTGTGGCGCTGGGGGAAAGAGAGGGGGTCAAAGGGACTGCTTCTGGGCTCCCCACACACACACACGAAAGGAGGAAGGTAGAAACCCCTGATGCCTGTAGCTTTGCCTATCTTGCCTTGTGGCAGGAAAGAGCAGGCAGCCAGAGAAAGCCATTCCCAGGAGCAGCGAATCCTCTTGTGGTCCGGCCTCTGCACCCCGGGCACTCCCTTTGCACCAGCCCCCACACATACCCCCGCTCCCCACAGGAACAGCCTCAGCGCCCTGACACTGTGTCTTTGCAGAAGCCGTCCCGGGAGCACGCAGCAGTGAGAGTGGGCTGTGGAGAGTTGGGGGGCGAGAAAGGGCGGCGGGGTTCAAAAGTCAAGTCATCAGAAATAATGAGGCTGTTCCTCCCCGCTCCCGGCCAGCCAGGGGAGCGGAGCGCCCTTTCAAATTGGGTGTCCCAGCTCGGCGGCTGAGATGACTGGTCACCGAGAGCTCCAGCAAATTGCTTTGACTAGGCCGTCGCTGTTGTAAGGGTTCAAGGGTGCCGGCCACTAGGTCAGTGGCTGCCAATCAAGCGGACAGAAAAAGCCGCTCATGGAGCCTGTGATTTCTACCTAGGCCGCAATTATCCCTGCCTGTTCCCTACCTCAGCAGCTCCTCTGATTAAACCTGCCTCCCTTTTACATCTCTTTCAGAGAGCGCTTCACACGCTAATTAGTTGCCTGCTCTCCACTGAGATGTCAGACCCTCCGTCAATTTATCTCTATTTCGGCCTGCTCAGAGTGACTTCCCCAGTTATCAAAATTTAATCATGCCTTCAAAAATGTTGAAAAGTGGTCATTAGAGGCAAAAGGCCACAGGATACAATATTCATTTTTCTCTATCTTCCAGCCATCCAGCTGGCATCTATA
Source organism: Avahi laniger (assembly GCA_963575035.1). NCBI lineage: Eukaryota > Metazoa > Chordata > Mammalia > Primates > Indriidae > Avahi > Avahi laniger. The sequence goes on from CAUYSK010022728.1 coordinate 5,403, forward strand.
ATGGATATCCTGGGGGCTGTGAGAACACGTTGATTTATGCAACCTCGGCCGCTCTCACTGTGCGCCACCAGGCTGCTCGAGAGAACAGGTTTTAGCAAGGTCTGAGGTGGGAGGACATTAATCACGGCAGTATTGTATGTGGAGAAGGGTGCTGTGTAGTCAAAGAACCCCCTACAGTAGGGCAGTTAGATTTTTTTTTTCCTTACCACCTTCTCGGTGATAAAAGAGAGTTTGACAATTGATTAGACCTTTCTGTAACCTTGCAGCCCTGCGAAATGATGAGAGAGAGGGAGAGAGAGATTCTCATACCTACGGTTTTAAATGTGCGATAACTTTATGATTCTTGACTGAAACTGGCTATCAAAATCAGTCCCGACTCAAGACCATCTAAAAAGGAAGATCATTCTCGGAATAAGAGCCCTTTCGGTCCAATGTGTCAGAGCCAATCACAGGCACCGGGGTCCCGTGGTGACTGCTGGCCGCCACATACGGTGGATTCTGATAAAAATCACATCTGATAAATTCACCTCTGCCTGCCTGCTTGGCTGGAAAGAAGGTTTTAGTCCAAAATCAACAGTGATGAACTGAAATCTATCGGCAACTGGGAATTGCTGTTAACTCTCCCTCGGGGCTGCCTCCCTTCACTACCTTGCTTCTGCTTTTGCTTCCCACGTTGTCCTCAAGCCTAAGGAAACCAAGGATGGACACTGGGCCCCTCCCTCTCTCTGCAGCAGCAGCACAAAGGGTATCTGCCCCTCAGCCTCTCACCCCTGACATGCCCGACTGCGCCACACCTGCAGCCCTCTTGGGCGTTTCCCGCCCTGGCTACAGAAAACAAAGTCTCCCGGAACCACAGAGCATGCAAGGGGATTTCTCTGCCCTCTTATTTATGGCAGAAACTCCTTATGTTTACCACTTTCTTGATCATCATTCCTGTCTTTCTTTGATGCACGTGGTGGAGGGAGAAACGGTCAAATAAAAAGCCTTCAAAGAAACTTGCACATGAGCTGTGTGTCATGACAGAGATGGGTCATCACAGTGATTTAACCGTGAGCTTTCCTACCCACTCTTACATTCTCATACGTTCATATTCTGAGGCCCAAAATGACTTTCTTTGTTCCTTATCTAGGAATTCAACCTCATCTGCCACAGGGAGTAGGTGCCACATAGAGAATAATTTGGAGGTGTTTCCTGACCCCCTCAGTGGAAGGCTGGGGAGCCCAGAGAAGCGAGGGAATTTCTTCCATTACACTGTGGGGGTGGGGAGAGGAAGGTGATCTATCTGTAATGATGCACATTGCAGAGTTCATGCCCCTACCAGATTTCTTGTAGTCTCATTCTCAGTTTAGAGGAGGATCAGATTTATGATCAAACCTAGAAACACTCTAGGAAAGAGGGAGGCCAGGGGGAAAGAAGCCAGGTGTTGTTTCACTTATTTTGCTGATTTCCCCACCGACACTCAGCTGCCTCATTATGGATCAATACATACATAGAAGGGCAAGAACATGGACCTGTTAACGGTGTTTTAAAATACAGAAAAGTGATAAGAAAGACTTGTATGAGTCTGCCTTGAGACGGTACTTTTAACTACAGTGCATCCTGGTACCATTGTCTTCAGGAACCGATCATGATAAGCCGGGTACTCTTCCAGCCACGTTTGTCATCAAGCTTGGAGCCTGACACCTGATTCCTGCATTCAGGAACCTATAATTACATCCTTCCAGACACTTTGCCTTATATTTTTAATCCTGTGTTTAACATGGACCATGGATTCTCTTTTTTTGATAACATGGAATATCTATTCTTGCTACTTCTGGTTCTCCTGTAATTTGAGAACATCTTCCCTCCCAGTGCTGGGTACTGTGACTAGTACTTACTCTGGGCGTAACCCTAACCCTGAGAAAGGAGGAAGTACTGATAAGGTTACAAACAAACATCTGTGAACCACAGATCCAATAATTACCAAAATAATTGGCTGAATAACATACTGTTGCCATGTGACAGCAAAGAGTTTCTCAAGTTTGTGAATTCAGTGAGAGACAAATGGAGAGAAAGGCATCATGGAAAGAGGATAGTATTGTGTATGTCTTACCTTTGGTTACCATCAGAGTTCTATATAAAAATGAAGGACATTTTACATCATCAACAACATATGCAATATAAAAGCATCAATTTGTAAATGTGAATGCACATAAAAGAAAGGTGCTGTTTTTAATAACACTATCTGATTTTATTTGCTCTACCAAGAAGCATGTTTCTACTTTATTTAGGCTGTTTTACTGCACCAACATTTAAAAGATATGAAAAATAATCGACTTTCCTCAGATTTACTTTAGAACAGGGATACTTAAACTGGGGTCCATAGACACCCCCATCAAGAGGTTCTTTGATGTAATTCCATAATTCCAAAGGGTCTGAGAATTGGGGTGGAAAAGTAGGAAAGTATCACATCTTCATTTTCACTACCTGCCAGCTGTAATTTAGCATTTAATTCAATTATGAATGTAAACCAAAGAACACACTAGCTTTGGTAGTGTCTGTGACTTTGTCACCAATAGAAATTACAGGTGTTTTCACATCACATTACAGTTGTTCCATATATCTCAGCTTATCTTGTCTTTGAAATTATAGCTGTTATTAGACCTTCTGCTAGATCTTACTACTTAATGTATTCATTAAAAAGGACATATATTACTATATCAGACATTTTTAATATTCATAATGCATTTCAATATAATCCATTTCCTTTGAAATCCTATTTTACTGTACATATTTATGACACTATTCTGAAAAGGGCTCCATGGACCCTCTACACTGTTAAAGGGTTGTATGACACCTAAAAAAAAGTTAAGAATACTGGTTGTAAATAAATTCTGATATTATTCTGTCTTCCATGTCATTTAGACAGTAGAAGGGATAGGTTCTAGGCACTCTTCAGATGTAATGTGCTTTACAAACTCTGCTTTCTCATTTTACATACCAGCCAACCAATCAAAGCAGAGAATTTTTTGTGTCTTATGGTGCACATCAGTGCTAAAATGATCAGCAGCTCATTATAAATCTCATTATCCAAATGTTGAATGTTTTTCATGGGATCTGTGGCTGTCAAAAACTAAAACAAAAAACAAACACACCCACAAAACATAATAACTAGGGTGACCATATAATTTATTGTCTAAACCAGGGACTCTGAGAGTGAAAGGGACAGTATTAATAATTATACCAGGACAACAGTTGTCAACTGGAACTATCCCCAATGAACCATGAAGTATGACTAGTCACCCTGACAATAATTTAATTTCATATAATAATAATAACTTCTTTGCCTATTTTCATCTTTGTGCCATTCGGTCAAGCCCACCCATCATAAAATATATTGTGGGAAGAAGTAGAAAAAGTCTAATGATTAGTCCTGCAGAGCTCTCATGGGAATAAATCTTAATTGCAAGATTCCAGATCTGAGTTATGTGGAGTCAAGAAGACAAAGTACAGTATCTATGTCTTAGACTTCAGTAGCTAAATTTTAATCTAGTCCAGCTGAACAGATCCAATGGTTTACCTAAACTCAGATGAAGGTACACAGGATATTTTTTAATACATGGCATCAAAGATTCTTTAATATATGTAATAATATATAATAATTCTAGCATGTTGTTTTGTTCATCTTAAGTCACATAAACAAGCGAGGCTATTTAATACTATTCTGTTTTTACATTTTACATTAAAATCCTCAGCTCTTCTGTTGTCAGCTCACTGTTGGCAAGAATTATCCCCCAGTAAGTCAGATAATTAATCACATAGTATGCCAGCTGTTTGTATGTAATAAATTTGATGTTTCCTTACTTTCAACTGTGAGTATTAAAAAAGGTGAAGAAGAAGGTGGGCAACATTGGGAAACAGAGTTACAATATCATCAGGCCACCAGCCAACAAATGATTTTATAACACACAAATAATTTAATAGTAAAGGGTATGTAAAGCACAATAAATCAGACTTACGGCTATTAGATTTAAATGCTCATTATCCATGTGTGGACTATGACTGCATATTCTTTATCCCAGCCCAGTTTGCATTCATTCCCACCTCATCACATTGGCCTACATGCTTCTTGTGTGTCCTTGGTGACCCAGTATGACTGCCTAAGGAATCACCTGAAACATCCAAACAATACATGAATCTATACCTTTCAAGGATGTGAAATAAATGGGAAATCCAGCTAGATGATTGCTGAGATTCTTTGAAACTTGAAAATTCCATGATTTTAAAACAATTACAACAAATATACGGATGAATATATCTTTGACTGTATTTCAAGATGTAATTCCAGCTTCTTAGACTAGCCATGGCATTGGCTCAACTACTCAATGCCTCCACCTTTCCATGTTTTTAATCAAGAGATATCTCTTTTAAAGAATCTGTGAGTTGAAGATGGTACATTAGAAGACTTCTAACACTATCCAAGCAAGCTTTATTCTGACATCTGAAAATATTGAGCTTTCAAAATAAATGAGGAAGAGTCATTGAAAAAAAATTTACTCCAAAATTAAGTCTAAGATTTTATATTAACTATAAGAAGATGAAAAGAAAAGTTTTGCCAAAGTTTTAAGAATGTTAACTTCTAGGAAGATACAATAAGTTCACTTTGCTCCATTCTTCCCATGAAGTACAATTAAAAACACAGGAAATTATATTTAACACAAACATAACATAGGAACTTCAGCGCCTGAGTAACAACATGGTGGTGAGTTCCCTGGGTTTTCTTTTCTTTCTTTCTTTTTTTTTTTTTTTTTTTTGCCTCATTTATCCAGGACTTGAAGCAGAAGAAACCAGCAACCCAGAAATATCAAAGGGAACAGAGAAAAAGACACAATACAAACCTGCTGGTTCTAGCCAAAAGACCAGGAAAGACATCCTAACATGAAAGAAAACTTTCAGACAATAATCACTCTATATTGGCCAAACACCACAGAAAAAACTGTAGTCCCATCTTTCATCTACACTAGAAAAGCTAAATGGGGAGCTAGACTTCTACCCTTGTTATAAGGCTCATACAACAAGTCATAACATCACAACTAGGATAGTTTCAGAGGTCAAGTAGGAAGTTAGGACTTTCATCCCTATCAGCTGATAACAAGCTGTGGTTACAGTGGTGTAACCTCCACCATGTTAACAGTGGAGACCACATGCAGAGCCTGGACTTGAATCCTCATCTGTCAGTAATTAGACACAGCTTACCTCCCCACTCAAGTGGTATTAGAGAATGCCTAGTAGATAGCTAGGACTTTCCTTATCACCTGATGGTAATAAGGCCAGCCCAGTCACAATATCAGTAGAGATCACATGGGAGATAGAACTTCCACTCTTACCTGGCCAAAACAAGGAGGCTTTCCTCTGGTGTTAACAGACTCGGAGTGAAGAACAGGGACTTCTACCTGCACCTGGAAGTAATGAAGTGATGTTCCTGTTTCCCCTGCTATATCAGTGTCAGAGAAAACTAGCTAAAACAGAAAGCTTAAATAAGATCCAAAGTGTCATCACATAGTATGAAAATGTAACAACAGAGAAAGCAAGATGAACAAAAAAAAGTGAAGAGAGGCTCAGGGACCTGTGAGATTATAACAAAAGTTCTAACATTACATTCATGTCATCCAGTCCCAGGAAAAAAGAAAGAGGGCAGGGGTAAAAAAGTACTCAAAGAAATGGTGGCTGAAAACCTTCTAAATTTGGCAGGAGACATTAACTTATAGATACAAGAAGCTTATTGAATCCAAGTAGGAGAAATCCAAAGAAAGCTATGCCAGGAAACATCATAATTAAACTAATAAAAAGTCTTGAAAGAATCCAGAGAAAACTAACACCTGATTTACAGGAGAAATTTTTTGAATAATATCAGAAACTGCAGAGGCCAGAAGGAAGTGGCATGATATTTTTTGAGTACTGAAAAAAGAGAACTGCAAACCCAGAACCCCATACATAGCAAAATTATTCTTCAGGAATAAAAGAACAATCAAGACATTTTCAGATGAAAGAAAAGTGAGAGAATTTGTCATCGACACACCATTGCTAAAAAACTGGCTATAGGAAGTTCTTCAAACAAAAAGGAAACGATAAAAGAAGAAACCTGGGAATGTCAGGAAAGAAGCTGCAACAAGCAAAAAATATGGGTAAACACAATATGTTTTTCTTTCCCTCATAAGTTTTCTAAAGTATCTTTGATGGCAAAAATGATAACACTGTCTGATATGATTCTACGTATAAGACAACCATGTCACAAATGTGAGAGAGTAAAGGGATGTAAAGGAAGGTAAAATTTCTGTACTGCATTCAAACTGATAAAATGGTGATATCAGCAGACTGGGATAAGTCATGTAGGTATAATGTACCATCTAAAACAGTCACTAAAAAAAACTATGTATACAAAAAGATATACTCAAACACAGTATAGGTAATTCAAAATGAAATTCTAAAAAAACAATTTGAGTAAACCATAAGAAGACAGGAAAAAGAAAGGAGAGAAACAAGCAAAAAAGAAAAAAAGAGAACAAGCAGAAAATAAAAAATAAAAATAAAACACATATTTAAGCCTTAACGTATCAATAACTGCATTAAATGTAAAAGGTCTACATATAGCAATTAAAAGACAGAGATTGGAAGAATAAATTGAAAAACATGGCCCAATTATATGTTGTCTGCAGGAAATTCACTTTTAACATAATGATATAGTCAAGATGAAAGTAAAAATTTGGAAAAGGATATATTACACAAACATTAGCCAAAGAAAATCAGGTATAGCTATAGCAATATTAGATATAGTATACTTCTCAACAAGAAATATTATCTGAGACACAAAGGGACATTATATTAGTATAATGTTAAAAGGGTTAATCTATCAAGAAGACACAGCAATACTAAACATTTATGTGCCAAATAATAGAGGTGCAAAATATGTCAAGTAACAAGGGATACAAATCAATGGAGAAGTAGACAAATGCAACAATTAAAGTTGGAGATTTTAGCATGACTTTCTCAATAATTGACAGAGCAACTAGACAGAAAATCAAGAGGCATATAGAGGAACTCAATAACATCATCAACCAACAGAATCTAACTGATATTTATAGAGCACTGTGCACCAAAACAACAGAATACATACTCTTGTCAAGTACCCATGGAACATATACCAAGATAGAACAAATCCTGGGCAATAAAACAAACCTCAACAAATATAAAGGAATTAAAATCATACATAGTGTATTTTTTGATCACAATGAAACCATAACAGGAAAATATCCAAACACTTAAATAGTAAACAACATCCTTTTAAATAATCAACGGGTTAAAGAGAAGTCTCAAGGGCAATAAAGAAATACATTGAATTAAATGAAAATAAAAATACAACATTTCAAAATTTATTGAAAACAACTAAAACAGTGCTGAGGGTAAAATGTATAACAATAAATGCATACATTAGAAAAGAGGAAAAGTCTCAAATCAGTAATCTAAGCTTCCTCCCCAATAACCTAGACAAAGAAGGAAAAATGAACATAAAACAAACAGAGGAAAGGAAATAATAAAGATAAGAGCAGAGATTAATAAAATGTAAAACAGAGAGACAATAGTGAAAATTAATGAAACCAAAAGCTTGAAAAATATCAATAAAATTGATAAATCTCTAGCAAGATTGACAAAGAAAAAAGAGAAGACATAAATTAGTGGATTGTTCTTATAGAAGGAAAATGATCTTAGACAGAAATAAAAAGATGCAGGAAAAAATAAAGAGCTATGGAGAGGTTGTATATGTGGATGAATCTAAATTAATGTTTATTTTAAAAGTCAATAATAATAATCTCTTGCAGGATTTAAAATGTGAGTAAAATTTAAAGCCATGACAACAGTAACACCAAAGGCAGGAGGAAGTTAACCGTGGTGTGTTGTTTTAAAACATGACCACAAATGCTTTGATGCTCCTCCATCCAGGGGACTCTGACCCCTTTCCTTGAGTCTGGGTGGACTTGTGATCACTTAAGTACATAGAGTGTGGTACAAGTGACAATAAGTGACTTTCCAAGCTAGGTCATCAAAGACTGTAACTTCTGCTTTGCTCTTTTGTTCTTCGAGCCCACATAAAAATTCTTCAGGCCACCTTGCTGGAGAGGCCACATGCAGGGTCCCTCATCAGTGAGCACAGTCGATCCCATCCTTCAGCCAGCCCAGCCCAGACATCACACATGTGAATAACGAAGCCATCTGTTTGGGTCACCCCCAGCCCTTCAAGTCAAGTTGAGGCTCCAGACATCATGGAGCAGAGATATGCCATCCCCATTGTGTTTTTTCAAAATTCCTGACTCACAGAATCTATGAACACAGGAAGGTAGTTATTGTTTAATGCTACTGGATTTTGAGGTAGTTTTTTACACTGTAGAGATAACCAGAACAAAGAGATAAAGTCATCTAATGTCCTAGAACTGTCTGGGGAATAGTAAAGGAAATCATTTTACTAGAGTCTGATAAATCAGAGATACTTCTTGTACTCTTTAGGATAACTTCTAAAAACATGGGCAAAGTATTTAGGTCATTAAATATGAAATATCTGATTTTGAATCAAAAGTGTAGTTTATTATATGTCAAATAAGAAGCAGTACAATTAATCAAAGAATGCATCTAAACTATTGACATAGTTTTACCATCTTAACAGTAGCTTGTTTATGCCAGCAGGAAAGAAGCCTGGAGACCAAGTAATGAAATCACAAAAGACATTTTCCACACCTTGTTGAGAATTGAATATTTTTCCTTGCAAGAAGTGATTCAAAGCCTGGAAGAAGTGGTCGTCAGTTGGTGCAAGGTCTGGTGCATACGGTGGATGACAGAGTTTCCAAGACCAGCTGCTGTAGTTTGAGCTGTGCTGTTTGTGAGATGTGGTCGAGTATTGTCTTGCAAGAGGATTAGCCTGTCTCTATTGACCAATCTCAGTTGCTTAATCACAAGCATCTGCATGATTTTGTTCAAATGATTGTAGTAGACATCCACCTTCATCAATTGACCAGGATTCACGAAGCTGTAGTGGATAATACCAAAGCTGGACCACCAAACAGATACCATTAGCTTTTTTTGATGAATATTCGGTTTTGGATTGTGCTTTGGCACTTCATCTTTACCCAACTATTGTGCCAAAAACTTGCGATTGTCAAAAAGAATCCATTTCTCATCACATGTAACAATGGGATGTAGAAATGGTTCACCTTTATGTCATGATAGCAAAGAAAGGCAAACTTTGAGACAGTTTCTCCTCTGACACTAGTTCAATTCATGTGGAACACATCTATCCAGCTTCTTTATCTTGCTGATTTGTTTCAAATGGTCCAATCTTGTTGGAATACTAACAACAAAGCTTGCTGCTAATTCATGCCAAGGTTGAGATGGATTCGCTTCCACTACAGCTTTGAGCTCATCATTATCCACCTTGGATTCGGGTCGGCATGTGGCTCATTTTCAAGATTAAAATCACCAAAATGGAACTTCTCAAACTATTGATGTACTGTGCATTCATTAGCCACATCCTTCCAAACTCTTTGTTGGTATTTTGAACTGTCTGTGTTGCATTGGCTCCAGGACAGCTCATATTAAAAAATAACATGAATTTTTAATTTACCCATGGTTTCACAAAAATTGCTCTTAAAAAATTTGAAAGATAATCACAAGCCAAACCATACATTGAAAAGACTGAGAATGTATCTTTACAATAAAAATAAGACAAGAAGTGTCAAAGTGAAATGTCAGAGATACCAACTGTCAAACATAGTACTTAAGGAAATTGGACATTTCATACTTAATATATGTAAGTAAGTGGCATATGCAAATAGTTTCTCATCAAACTCTTCATAAATTGTATTTGCTACTTAAGTTTTGTTTGAGTTTTGAAGGTAGCCCCTTCAGAAGATTCTTAGGAGAAATCAGCACAATATTTTAGAGAAGATTTATAAAATTGCCAGTGTTGGTTACCTGTGCTAACTTAATGCTTGTCACCATACCCAAACCTGTACACACCCTCTCACCATGGAAAGCTATAACAAGCATGAATGATGGCATGGAAATGTCTAGTGGTGAATACATTTTTGTCTGGTACCAACAGAAACGTAAGATCCTAAAAGAGAAAGCTTGACCTATAGAGCTGAGTTCTAGTTCCACCTCTGCCACTATTTAGTTTTGTGACCTGGAAAAAAAAATCACTTAAAATTTAAGATTCAGCTTTATAGAACTGAGAATCTTGCAACTAAAGGAGGTGAACTTTTCCATCCTATTATAAAATGTAAACCATAAAATAAAGGGGTGGCACAAAGTCATCACTAAACTGCTCCAGATTTTAAAATTCAGTAGGAAAACTTTTGCCTTTGCAAAGAATGTAGGTTCTAGTTTCTAGACATAAAGCATTGAGAATTATAGTTAGGTACTTAACAAAAAGGAGTTTTTCTTCCCTTGTAAAAATTACTCTCTCTTACTCCCTTGCATTTTTGCTTTCTTACCTCACAACCACAGACATGCATGAAAGCTATAATCTTTATTGAAAGACTCATGCAGATTCATAGAAGTTATACAGATTCCAAAATTAAAGTTCAAACAGACGATTAACCCACAAAACAGAGCTCATATAAAATTTGTTTCTAGTTTCTAGTTATATGTCAGCAAAATGAAAATGTGACAATACTGGATAATACCTGCTTAAAAGAAATTTGGTACTGACAAGAAAAACTCTCAGTCCTACGTCTAACTCTTTCGTCCAATACCCAGCAGATAGGCAGACTCAAAATTATCTATAAAATATCCAGTGAAGACTAAGGTCAGGTGGGACTTAAGAACACCGAAGAAAGAGCATGACCCTTTGAATAAACTACATTCTTTGAAAACATGCAACTCAAATGTCACAGGACATCGAGAGGTCTTCCTGCCTTGGTTTCATCCAAGATATGAAAATAACAGCAGATGCCAACGGAAGTTGTGAGGCTGTAGGGAACGCGCACAGAAGAGAGACTGGGGTTCGATTGGATGATTCTTTAACCCCTCTCTAGTAAGGGTATAAAACTCATTAGGCTCATGCAGTGAGCTTGACCTGTGCTGTGACAGGTGAACTCAAGAAATGACTACTGAATTAAGGAACATCCCTTTTTGAGTTTATTGGTGGTGGGAAAAAGCATTAGACTTTCCCATGGACCAGATGTGGGTCATGCATGAAATACAGTTGTACTGGGTAGTTTTAGATTCAGTACAAGAAGGCTGCTAAAGGGAAATCCTGAGAAGATGGGAGTCAAAAATTTCTAAGGGCTTTGGAAGGAGCAAACACCCAGATAGAGTACAGATAGATCAATGAAATAGCGATACCATGCCCCAGCAATGGAGAGGGGCATGTTTCCCAAACTATTCATGAAAGCACCCATGAGAGAAGGCTTTCATAACCACCTGGGAGTGTAAAGCAATATTCCAAGAATACCGGTCAAGTAAGAACTTTCTGGCATTCCGTACATCTCTTCCTTTCTGATACCCAAAACTAGAGGTGCCAGAAACCTCATGGAAGCAAACTGAGGAAAGAAGGACAAGGAAAGAAAGAAGAAATCCTACCTAGGTTGGAGAGAAAGTATTTTTCATCAAGTTTGGCCTTTTAATTATTACATGGATTGAATTTCCAATAACCTAAGAATAATGAGAAAAGTCATGAGACTGCTGAGTTTTCACCCAGAGAAGGAAAAGAACTTGCCATGCTGAGTGAGAGTCAAAATTCAAAGGGCAGTGAGAGTCAAAATTAAGTTGTATCATGGTTATACCCCAAGAATCCAGTTTGTCCAACCTACCAGTGTCATTATCTAGGTTAAGTCTTTTTGCCTGAATTATCCAAATTATTGTCTCAATTCCTCCTCACTTTACCAATACAAATGTAAACTGAATATTTTGCTATTTTATTCTTTTAGTTCTAAGGAATGTTTATTATAACTAACAGTTATAATAAGTTGGTATATAAAAATAACACAAAAAAGTAGAAGAAACTGGCCTTAGATATGTTTTATTTTTAAGGATTGGTGATTTTCTATAATATTTGACAATTTTCATCAACATTTGTTAATAAACCAAGTGACAGTGTGTATCTGTTACATTCAGAATATCACATTAGTCTTTAAAGAAAATTTAAAAGTATAGGCTATTTGCTATGATCCAGTGGTTGATCATCCATTTCTTTTTTTTTTTTTTCTTTGAACAATGTAAATTTATCCCTTGCTGGGAAACCATTTCTTTCTTTTTTTTTTTTTTTATCTTTTTTTGAATTTTGTTTTCAGAGTATTGTGGGGGTACAAATGCTTTGATTACATAAATTGCCTTTGCATGGCCTGAGTAAGAGCTACAAGCACACCCATCCCCCAGATAGTGTGAATTTACCCATCACCTCCGCCCCTGCCACCTGCCCGACACCCTATGAATGTTACTTCCAGTATGTGCACATTAGTATTGATCGATTATTACCAATTTAACAGTGAATATATGTGGTGTTTGTTTTTCCATTCTTGTGATACTTCACTTAGAAGAATGGGCTCCAGCTCCATCCAGGATAATGTAAGAGGTAGTTCACCATTTTTTTTTTTTATGGCTGAGTAGAACTCCATGATATACATGTACCACATTTTATTAATCTACTCATGTATTGATGAACATTTGGGTTTTTTCCACATCTTTGCAATTGTGAATTCTGCTGCTCTAAACATTCAAGTGTAGATGTCTTTTCTAAAATCATTGTTTAATAATATGCTGGTCTCACCACATGAAGGTAATGTACTGACCAGTTGGTAGCATTTCCCTGGTGCTATAATGGCTTTGTGCTCGGATATACTCTACAGATCATTTGGTGCATCCTAAGAACCAGTAGAATGAATTGCACAAAGATGAGGTGGAATTTACTAGCCCCTTCTTCAAGGAGTTAGAACAGGAAATATGCTATTTTATAATGTGCCAAAAATATGGTATTTTTAATAGCATGGAGGCAATATATTATTAAAATTCAGGAACCATGAAGGTCTACCCTGATTTCTATAAGGATTTTGTTTAAATTTTCTGGTAGTTTTCTTTAAACAATGTAATTCTCCCCAAGAAGGAAGGATCATGAGTATTGATGTATTTTGGAGGGCATACAGAATCTGTTTTGATCATATATATATATTGTATTAAAAGATTAAGTATATAATTTTAACTACAGATGAACAAGTTAACTTGAGTGGTAAGTATCTGCAACTCTTTCGTGCCAATATACAGTTTATTTTAGTTTGTGCCTTCTATCTTTATTATCTCCAAATAATAGAACTTGTGTCAGGATACTTCATTTTCATTAAGTGAATAAGCTGGGATTCACTGATCAAATGCAATGACACCTAGTTATGGTAACTGCATCTAACATTCATATAATAGAAAATGTATCTCATTAATTTCATATTAGTTCCACTGCTTATAATCCTGGGATCCTATGGCCAGCACTGACTATTTTTCCTCTTCTTTTCACCACAAGAAATGTATTTCCAATAATCAGATCTACATAAAATTTCATTGTGTGGTGCACATAGTGGGTATTAAATTAATGCTTGCTGAGCTGTGACGAGCACTGTGTAGTACTCAAACTGATAATATAGGAAGAGTGATGTGCACACTACATGTAGGAGTAGAATAAATTTGCTTTTGGTTATCTATTTGCTTGAGGGGAGCAAGTGATTCCATATGTATTTTTTTCTCAAGCCGATCACTCCCTGATGTATTTTTTTCCTGATGGAGGCATAAAAGAACATCCTGAATGGAATTAGCCCACAGTTGGCTGAGTACATGTTTATGCCATAGAAGAACAAACATACGGTCATCTCTGTTTAGAAACCATGCACACTTCTGAAGTAAGGCCAATTTGTATGTTGAAGGCTTAAAGTATTTCCCTAAGCTACATCACCAGTAACAAAGTAAGTTGTTCATCACATATTCATCACATATGTATGGAGTTTACAACAGAAATCTTATGACCTGGGCTTAACCAGCATAAGAAGTTCTATTTGGGTTTGGGTTAGGATTTGGAATTGATCGACAGTTCAGCAAACTGAAATAGCCAGCTGCCCATTTAGACACGCCTCACACGCATCCTCCTCTACCAGGTTAGAAACCTCTACCAGGGTACTTTCTTCTGGGTAAGTAGAAACAGGAAGATACAACTTCAATGCCTATCCAACTCCCAAGTAAAATAAAAGGACACTCAAGTCAAGAGAGACAGGATACCAACATCACCTGCAACAAAGGAAACCCTCAAGAAAGCTAAAATAAGCCACATGTTCTAAAGTGATCCACATACAGCAAAATTATGACCCTGCTCTATTTATACACATGGGTACAGTTTTCATGCACTGTTATGGTCTCATATTATATATCTTTAAATCATTCAGCAAAAGTTCCTGCCTCCGCCTAATGCTGGCTCTAATTTAGGATGAACAACTACTCTCATAAAGAAAAACTGCTGCTGCTGCTGTTTATTAGGCTGCAGAAAGGTCTCACTGACTAATGTCCCAGGATTAAATGAATGTGGAATAATAAGAGCTGATTTATTTGTGCTCTGCTAGGATAAAGCTGCCACTGATTTTACAAGAAACTATTCATCTGAGGCCCACTATAGCTAGTAAATTGTGGCTGTTGCTGAAATTAGTCTCCAGGCCTTCACGTAATCTACAGTGTGAAGCAGCAGTGTGGTGATAAAGCCATTGTGGGCACTTGGTTTATTTAAAAGGTTCCCCTTTTATCCCCATCTTCAGGGATTCTAAAAGTCAACCTTCTGAGATCTCTTTTGGAATTTCACCTGTCCCTTACCTGCAAGCTGCAGTGCTAGCTGCAGAATTTAAAGCCAGAATTAAAAGTATACAGCCCCCAATAAATAAACACCAAAGCAGTCACACCTCCCACCTCAGATTTTTCTTTTTGGCCAGCATTTAAGTAAAGCATTCCTCGGTCTCTGGGCGCATATACAGTGGCAATCAGAACGAGGCAGTTCCAAGACAAAAAGAGAGTAGCCGGAAAGAATGGCCTTTCCATCTCTTAAATTCATTTGGACCTTCTGCCCTCCAAGCCTGTCTCCAAATTTAATGACAGACATGGTATGCAGGGCCTTGATCTAGGCACCTTCATTCAATGAGATGTTAAAACAAGCCAATAGAAGAAAATCCAGCTAACAGAAGAAATCAGCAAAAAGAAGTGTAATTGTTGAAGGCAGGACACCGCTATGACTGCTGCAGAAAACTTAAGAGACTGTAATGATCACCTACATTGCCGCTAGAATGAAAGCTTTTCAGGAGCTAGTTTCATATTTTAGACACTGCTGTCGAGCTTATTCTGGCTCACTGTAGTTATTCAATTGTTGAATTGAGAAAACAAACAGTATATTAATTTAAGAACCAATCAAAATAATAATGCTTCTCTGAGGAATGATTTCCTCCCTGTTATAATTAACAATACTATCAGAAATCATTTTCAAGTTGCTCTTCATTTTATCTGGCCTTGCTTATCAGCTTATTTATGTAAGCATGATACTCTGCATGCTTTTTTATAGATATGAAAATAATAACAATAACAACAATAATAAGTAGCACAGATAATGCCTACCCTGCATCTAGCATTGTTTTAAGCACTTTAACACTATCTTTTTAATACTATCTCAGCAATTCTTTGCAATAACTCTATTAAAAAGGGGCCATTATTATTTCCATAACAAAACTAGAGCACAGGAAGTTAGGAAATGTTTCTAAGATTCCCCAGCTTGTAAGTGGCAGAAATAGGATTTGAACCCAGAAAGCCTGGCTCTCAAATCAATGTGCCTAACCACCAGGCTACAATAAGAACAAGAAAAACGTATGAAAAATATAACCATATGTACTAAGGACTTATTTATTCTAGCAAGGTCCAGGAAATGTGGTCATCATTATGAAATGTCACAACAATATGGGACAGAGTTTATTTTAGCATTCACTCTACCAAAGCACATGCCATCATACCTAATTTCGATTTCCCTAACTCCACTTCCTCTGGTTATACAATTGTCATCTGGATTTCCCTCTGTACTTCCTTTTTCTGAAATGCTCTTTGATTAGAAATAGAATTCTTGCCTGACTTGGTTTCCCCACATGTTTCTTAACTTACCTTTCTCCTCCCACAATTGCTCACTTGGCCCCATGATCCAGGACCTAACAGTGTGAGGTAACTTGTAATTACTCAGCAGGTGCTGGCCCAGCGGCACACTGAATGATTCACTTGAGGAAAAAGAGAGGGTTGGAAAAATCCAGCAGCCCAATCCTGGTGTGTGACTACATCCTCTTACCTATTCTGACACCTTGACTCATGTCACTGTACTTTCAGAAAGGAAGATCTGCTGGTGTCCACTCTGACTACAGAGTTTTCCCTTCTTAGCTAGACTAGAATGGACACAGGCCTCTGTGTGCTTTGCTCCAAGGCATATAATAAATTTATCCTCACCCTTCATGGGTGAGATAATCTATTTATTTTGTGGAAGTTCATTCTGGTTTGTATTAAATGCTATGCTTTCATTATCAGCTCTGAAAGGCTGGGGTCAGGGGAAAAAGTGGAATCCATTTAGCAGATGCTGGGAACCGCAGCCTGGGATTGGCTTGTAACTATCACAGGTGCAAAGAGTTTTCTGTGCTTCCTGACATCCTCCTTCTCTAACATCAGTTCAGAATTCTATAGATAATGCTTCTCACCCACCATGGAATTTGCCTCTTGGCTTTATTTAGCCACTAAGACAAAGCTAGAAGTAAATAGGAGTTTTGTGTCTATTGTTGCTGTTTTCCTTTTTCTCATCAACTCTATCTTTACTAACTCATAAACAAAGGCAATGTTTCTAAGACCCACATTTCCTACTCCTTCTTCTTAATTTGAGAACCGTAATAGAAACATTTTGTTCTTAGGTGAGAGCTGTGGTCTAGGTTCTTGCTACTCAAAATGTGGCCCTCAGATTAGCAGCAATGGCATCACCTGGGAGCTTCTTAGAAATGTGCAACCTAAGGCCTCAAATTAGATCACACCTACTGAATCAGGATATCCATTTTAACAAGATCTGCAGGAGATTCTTATGCACACTGGAGTTCTGGAAGTACACATAGCAGTGATGGGAATTTTTAAGTCCCTAATAAGAGACTGAGCAAGCCGGTGCTTTAGAAAAGCAACAACGTCCTGTTGTCCCTTTATACGGCTGAGTTATTGACTTGGAAATAGCCAGGTTTGCAAACACTGTAGGCAGCACAAACAGAGCAGACCACTTTCCAAAATGTTACCTACATTGCAGGAGGTCTTCCACAAAAGAACCAGAAGGAAAGAAAGTTAGTCTCATATTGTTCATCTTCTCTACTAGGATACCAACTCATACTTTACAAAGTTATTTTTAAAACTCAGTGGAGATGATAATTTAAAAGAGCAAGGTAACCCCTTGATTTTCTCCCTTGCGTGACTGAGTGTGTAGCACATGAGCATCTCCAAAGCCTGCCTCTATTCTCGTGAGGAGACAGGCCATGCACTCCAGCTGTACAACCAACTGCAACCAACTGCTTTTGAGGTTGTTAAGGGTTTCTGGAAAACCTACCACTTCACCAAGAGAGAACTCCCTGTATGTGCTCCTCCTGGCTCTTGAAAGGGCCACATGTGCAATGACTTAGATGTCTCTTGGTAATAGTTTATGTTTCTGCTCGGTCCTCATTTTTATTGCAATTTGACCATCTCTCTCAAGTTATTTTGAAATAGTACACCTCTCTTACATTTCTCATTTATCTATTGCTGTCTTCTAAGTAAGCCCTCCAAAAGATACCATGCGGGGAAAAAAGCTATTATTAAAGAAAGTTTTTAAAGTTTTCATATAGTTAAAACAGATTGAGGAAAGGACAATGAATACTTTCTTTGAGGTTAGTATTAGGATCAGTCTATTTGGTTCACAGTTCATCCCGAAGCTGCCAAACCAGAAAATACATTAGGCAAACATAATTATTATTCAGGATTTCCACAACCTCTCTTGAAAACTAAGCCACAGTTCAGATATAATTCTGATATAGTCAACATCAACATTCAATTTCTTCGAAAAAGTTTTACTGAGTGCTACACATGTAAGTGGCTTAATATTTATTTTGTTCTTAATAATAAAGCATAAGATTAAGAGGACAATCTTCCCAGTAAGATAGACTTACCCTTTCACCCCAGCTTTACCAGCCTCCTACCTTCCTGACTCTGGGCCAGTTATACGAGAAGCTTGTTTAGCTAGTGAGACTGGGACTGAGAGTTGATCAGTCA